>PVJL010001598.1:0-249884 GCA_004026885.1 Lyroderma lyra
GTTTTTAGCTTATTACAGATACACAACCCCCCTGCAACACAAGTCTCTAGTGCCTCATGCTGTTTGCTTCCTGTATGTTATGCAGTCAGGAGCCTAAACCAAGGCCTGCGACCTCCCTGCCGCATCCCTGCGCCCACCGCCTGGGCATTCCTTTACCAGGAGCCATGACGTCCTGACCAAAGCCACTAGTGTCCTGTGAACAAGCAAGGCCGTGGTGGGAGGTGGGGGTACTGCTGGGCTAGCCTGCACTGGAGTACTTTCAAGGCGGGACATTTTAAGCTTAAAGTTACAGGAATCACGGTTCCCTGGTGGTGTGGTGACTAGGCTTCGGCGCTCTCAACGCCACGGACTGGGTTCGATTCCCAGCCAGGGAACCACTAGAAAAAAAAAATTACAGGAATCAGAACAATCAAAGGATGGGGTCTAGAAGGGCACAAGGAGATAGTTTCTCTTGCCTTTTTGTAAATTAAAAATAGTAAATGTATGTGCAGGTCAACCGGCCAGGCACGGAGAGGACTCCCGGAGGGCGCGGGCCGGCAGTGAGGCGAAGGGTGGCCGGGCCGCCGGAGGCGGGGCAGGGCGGGAAGGCAGCGCCGCTCAGCCCCGCCGTGCGGTTCTCACTCCGCCGCTCTAAACTTTCATTTTGAGTCGGGCTTACAGCTTAGCAGCCACCCTGGCTTGACAGATAAGTGACCACAGAGATGAAAGGTCCCCACGGCCATCCGCACCCCCACTTCCGACGGTGCATTAGGGACAGGCTCTACTGCAGGTGCCCGTGCACTATCGGTAATACGGCACCTGCTACGCAATTCCACGCAGCCGCAAGCCACATCAAAGCAGGCGGGGCCTGGAGAGACACGTGACTGCAGTGCCACCCACGCTGCCCAGGGACCCAGCTCCGCTGCAGGCCGCCACGTGCCAACCTGTGCCTGCACCGAGGAAGGTCCTGCGGGCGGCCTGGAAGAGAGGGAGCCGCGCAGGGATAGAGAGGGCGGACAAGGCACCTCCTCCCCACGCGACAGCAGCAAGGTGGTGCTGCTAGCATCCCTGATTTGCGACCAAGCTGGAAAGAGTTCCAAGAGTAAATTGTTTCAGGTTGCAGGAAGCCCAGGAGCGAGAGCACTTGTCTTCCTGCAAAGGCGGAGCGGGCCCGGCCCTGGAGAGCAGGGATCCGAGCTCACGTTCTCTCAGGGCGGGCCCCTCTCTAACAGGCCCCTTATGCCTCACCTGGAATCTGAACACGTCAGAGCATGAACTCTCTCCGTCTGAAAGGAGCAGTTTTCCTGCTTGATGCCTCCGCCAAACGGATCTGCAATGACATGGAGTTCACCAAACCATATCCCTTAAGGGCAGTCCAAAGTGAAATCAGAACCAAGAAGAAAAGAGCCAGCGTGTCACTTCAAACTCCCCGAGAATCCCAAGCACAGGGACACAAGGAAACGTGAAAGAAGGGAGGGGGGACCAAACAGTCTCACACGATCCTTACCGAGTGCGAGTTTGGTAAATCTCGCCGGTTTTTAAACATTATTTTTCAATTACAGGTGACACACAAGTCTATTTTTCAGGTGTATAACACAGCGATTAGACATTTACATACCATGACCACCCTGATGCGTCTAGTACCCGTATGACGCCATACAGACTTAGTAATATTACTGACTATATATATTCTCTATGCTGGACTTTACAGCCCCCCGACGGTTCTTATAGCTGGCAATTTGTACTTCCTAGTCCCTTGAACTTTTTCACCCATCTCTCTAACCTCCCTCTTTTTAAGGTCAGCTCTGACACGTGCTCTCCTGATTGTAGGCCTTTGACATTGGGGCAAAAGGAAACGATCTGATGATGGAAAAGTGGGTCTCAAGAGAGGTCAAAAATACTTACAGTAACTAGTTTTCTTCGAGAGAAAGGCTTGCCTCATCTACAGAATGGCTCTTAAAGTTTCCAGTTTTTAGAACAGAAATAAGGCTTCAGAGGTCAAAAACTGTTTCTGTAATTTCTTTTTTTTTTTTTTAAGAGACAGGGAGACCCAGGGAGGGGAAGCATCTTTGCTGGGATCGTTCGTAACAGAGCAGAGCAAGTGCACAGGGCCCTCATCTCCAGGCCTCCTGCTCTGTGGCCCACACCCTCGGCCCCGGATGTCACAGTGTTCCCTGCCGCCCGATGGAGACAAACGCTTAGTGGAAAAGGCCACACGCCACCCTCCAGGCAGCTTTAGCTCTAAGATAACCAGAGAGAAACCTATCAGAAAACAACATTTCCGGGCACTCTGATGAATAAACAGAAATGTGCTACTTACAAAAAATAAATCTGTAGAGAAAATACAAAAATTAGACGAGGGGAAACATAGCCTCTTGTGTAGAAATGCTCTGCTAGTCAGGCTGAGGGGGCTGTGGATGAAAAAGCTTCTACTCCCAGGAGTTCAAAACACCATATGTGCACCCCCCAAAAAGTGGGGGGCAAACCACCTAGGAGTGACCAGAGAAGGTGCTGGGCCAAGGAGGCGATGAAGAGACACCTGAACCACAGTGAGAGTAGAAGGCTCTCTGATTCCCAGGGCCACCCACCAGTGTGCAGGAGAAGAGGATGGCCAGGTGCCAGGCGATCGGAGCCACCTTTCGTCCCCTGCCCAGCACACCCTGTCACAGCCCCCTCCTCACCTATGTGATATACCAAACTGCTGCCATCACAGGGGGTCCAGGGAGCAAGCGGCCTCTCAGCACCACGTGGGAAAAAATGGAGAACCTAGCGCAGTGCTGCTTAGCTGCTTACTGACAGCCGCATCACCCGAAGCCCCCCTTCCACCCTCTCTCCTCTCCCCCTTCCCGGGTGTCCGCCTGCATCAGTTCCATTATGTTCCCTGGGCATCTCCTTTCCCCACTGCCGGGCCTGATGGGCCTTCCCATTACCGACAGAATTAAAGGCAAACCCATTTATTTGTTTGATATTCAGTCATCGCTCTCTGTAATCTGACGCCATCTACACCACTTCCAAAGCCTTTTTTCCCATTCATACTTGAAGGTGCTACGTAAAGAATGAGTAGATGAACACATGACCCATCAGACTCCCTAAGAGAGGGTCCTGAGTGCTCAGAACACCAGAGTCCTGGGGGTTCCCTGGTGGTGTAGTGGCTGGGCTCCAGCGCTCTCAATGCTGCGGCCTGGGTTTGACTCCCAGTCAAGGAACCACCAAAAAAAATAAAAGAACACTAGAGTCCTGCCATAGACACGATGATGGTCTAGGTAAGGGTGCTGAGAATGAACATGAGCATGTCCCTGAGACCACGGGAGATGCCTGAGACCACGGGAGATGAACACAAGGCTGAAGTCCTTGCTGCTGGATGCAATAGTTCCTCTGATGAAGCTGAGGAAAAGGGAAAATTAAGTCCAAAGAAATGAAATAGAAATTGTATTTTAGTTGGAGGCAAATAAAAATTCTAAGTACAAAGAAAGGAAAAACTAAGAAAGACTTTGAGACTTTGAATTTTCTCTCGAACTTCTGGGACGCTTGGAAGTCAGGACAAAATGCCAGGTTATGATCCTGTCACCCTAACTAGTGTGGGCAAGTGTGGAAGAAATGCACTCATGCCAGAGCTCTGCCTTCTAGCAGTTCTTCAGAGTCTGGTGACTTAGGGACTGGAAGGCACATTAGCTTTGGAATCTCTGAGAACTGGCCAACCCTGCCTGCTCCTGCTCCTGCTTTTTGGAAGCAACCGAGCCTTAATGTCCTCATGTGTGAATAAATGATATCTTCCTTGGTAGGCCTGCGATGAGGACTAATGGAGAAGGGGAATTCATGCAAAACAGCCATCAAGGAGTCTGCGACGTAGTCCAACACGTCAAACTATTTATTATGACCTGTGCTGTATAAATTACCTATTTTCTCCTAAAATCTCCCTTTGAGTCTTATCATGTGGGAATTATCACCTCTACTTGGCAGATGACAAAAGCAGACCTTCACTAAGGTTCCACTCCAGGTGCAAAGTCACAAAGGTAGTTGGTGCAGATTACCACACCACAGCTGCTACCCTTGATCACTGCATGGAGCTTGTCTAGAACTCCTCTCTCCTTCTTGTGCTGTTGAACTTGGGTAGGTTCATGGGAAGTACTTTCATGGGTAGTCCTCAGGAAAGAGGACAGCTGCTAAGCTCTGCTCAGCTAAGAGCCTCTTAAAAACCTATCACTGTTGGAACATTTTATGCTCATGTATCATACCTGAACTTGCTTTTAGAGACTCACTCTCATGTTCTCTATCTGGAAGGGAACTAGAGGAAGCTTAAGTTATCACATCACTTACCCTAAAATGTAACAATGGTGGTGTCATGATAAAGAGCAAGTTGTGTGTACAGAGTCCATCTGTAGAGCAGAAACTGTCCAAGGGACAGTTCTGAGGCCCTGAAAAGGTTCTGAACATTTCTCAGTCTCTATCTTTTACCTAATGATGCTTTCACATGTCACACAAGTCCTTCACCATAAACCCTCTTCCAGCTCACATCTTAATTGCAATCCTAATTTCACGGGGAAGGAAGGTGATGGCCCCCTGGTTAAAGGGCCCCCAGACATCCTTGAGCCAGTGAGGTGGCATTTTCATGGGTCCCTCCTAACATCCTACCACTTAAGAGGCTCTTAAGGATGCCACACCTGTATCTCTTCACCCCAAAGCAGTAGAACCTACAGAAACAGCATTAGCCTAGAAAAGAAACAGCTGATAGGTAAAGAATGCTATCACTATCCTATGGTGCATTCTTTTTACAAAAACCAATGAAAAAGAAAATTATTTGGGATCTAATATAAGCTGCTTTTGCCTAAGGCTATCAAACAATGACTTGAAGAAAATTAATTGGTCTACAAAAAAAGAAGAAAAAAAGGAAAATTATTAGAAGCTGAATCATTAACAACAAAACAAGGTAAAACAAAATCCTTGTTATCCTGAAACTCCATGCCCTTTCCCTAGTCAAGGGTCAACACTTCGTTGTTGTTTGGTCTGGTAAGGGCCAGGTAGTAAATAGTTAAAGCTCTGTGGGCCACACCGTCTCTGTCACAAGTACTTGACTCTATTGTTATGGTGCAAAAGCAATCACAGACAAAACAAATGAATGTGGCTCTTTTCCAAAAAACTATATTTATGAACACGGAAATTCAAATTTCATAGAATTTTCACATGGTACAAAATATTCTTCTTCTTCTGATTTATTTCCCCCAACCATTCTTTGGACTATAGTTTGTCAACCCTGTGCTAAGTTAGCACATATATTTATGCCTCCCAAGTAGGCATCTCCACCAGCTCAAGGACCAGTTCAACAGGGCTACCTTCTTAGCTCCTAGAATAGGACCTGAGTCCCAAGGCCCACTCCATGCATACTTCTTCAATGAGTAGCTTGCCTCAAAAAAAAAAAAAAAAAAAAAAAAAAAGATTCTCCAGAAGACTGGATTTGAGAGTTAGACCATGACCTGTTGCTTAGGAGAATGCCTTTCTAATCCTCTTCCCTACCCCAAAGTACTGGTCAGTACTTCCCATTCACACAAATAAATAAATTCTGCAAGTTCATGACACTGACCTTTTCTACACAAATGGTAGGCAAGGTTCCCACCTCTCCACCTCAGCCTCATCTTGTACTTACTCCTTGTTTGCAAAGCAACAGAAAGTTGAAAAGTAATAAAGTTAGCATTCCAATCTAACAGAGATCAGAGAAAGCTCCCACCTTCTAGCAAGTGATTATGACTCAGTACTGATAACTTCATTCATTTCTGGAAAGTAACAGCTCCAGGCGTAAATAAACGTAGGAAGGATGGAGAAGCTCGAACGTTGTCACAGTATCAGCATGATGCACCGAATCTCAGCCCTTCCCCTTCCTTTCTGTCCCCTCCAATTTTTGAAGCTTAGAAACACTGATGGGGTAAGTAGCATACTTACATAAGTGATTTCATCTCTCTTCCCAAAAGAGCACACAAAGAGCATCCAGCTTTTTGGGGGGTGAGAATGACCAGCCTGAGAATTTCAGATATGAGAATAGAGGTGCATGGCCCACTTCAGCTTTGAAATCACCCCTATGCCATAATTCCAGGGTTTTATTCTAGGTCATCCCAGCACGCAGATGACTGTATTTGGAAACTATCTTGTGATTTTGGGGGAAACAGTACCTGTTTAAAGTATGTCTCTATAGAATGGTGGATTTGGGTCTGCACACCCCAAACGTGTTCTCAGCTGCTCAAATCCTGGTTGTGATGGGGATGGAGTGAAAACAATTACTACAGTTGTCAAGACTGCCCACCCACACAAAAAGCCAAGAACATGCAAAGAGCCGGCCATCTCAATGGCCAGAGACAAAGACACTCATTTTCAAAGCTGAAGGGACCCAATTCCAATGCAAAGCTTTAGTTTCTCTGTGGAGCTTGATTTGAACTATTGAATTTGCTTGCAAGATTCTCAAAAGTTTCCATGGCTATCTAGATGATCCTCCGTTTTATGACAGAGAAGCAGAAAGCACAGCAAATTTGTAATGGGTGGGGAAGGGGAAGTACTACCTTCTATGCTGTGTAAAAACAAGCTCATTTCTGGAGATTCCTTTGTGTTCTGAATGCTAAAGTAAGGTGACCAACGAATTGTTCTGGCTTGCCCAGGACTTTCAATTTTAAAATGGAGTCTGGGCCAACTGGGAGGCATTGGTCATCCTAGAAAGTCTCTTCCAGTCCAAGTCTTTGGATTCGAAAGCAACAAATCAGCCAAAAATCCCCAGCATGAGGAAGGACAAAAGCCCTACACTATTGAAAGAACAGGATTCCTAGGAGTTCCATTGAAAAATGATGACTCCAAAGCTCAGACACCACAGATTATCTATGGACTATAAAGGTGAGAGGTTCATGTGTGTGTTCCATTTAGCTAATCCATCATGGCTAGAGCCCAGATAAATCATAAGATGTGGGGGAAAGAATTACAAAGACTCTCGTTAACACCTATAATCTAGAACCCCAACATTCTGTCAACAAGAGGGCTCCATTCACAGCTATGCACAAGTCCCAACGATATTGGAAACGGAAATTTCTAGACTATGGCAACCCTTTGATATATCATGGAGGAATGCCAAACCCTTCCCAGGAAGAGAGGTCACTGTAACCCCCCTGTGATACAAAATAAATACAATGAAACCAGGACCCATTCTTTATTGAGCAAATGACACCACCAGTCACCTAAAGAGCTTCTTTCTACACCCATGTTTGTCTTTTAGAAGGAAAATGAAAACCAACCAAGTTTAGTCAACACCTAATCTCAACACTTCAAGTTTTTTTTCAAAATGTGTCAAAAAGCCACAGAAAGTTGATATTTTGACTATTTTATAGTTTTGTTATATGGTAATAAATTTAGCATTACATTGAATTTTAGCAAAAAATACTCAAAACACACTAAGTGGCATCAATTAGATTTACGTATAGATAAATTAGAATCTAATGGCATCGATGACATAAAAAAAATTTGTTACAAAATGTTACACAACCTGGCATGCAAAACATCTTTGTTGTTGATAGTGCAAGCCACAGGAAAACAAATTAAAAAATCTTGTAAATGGAGAAAAGTCCCCGAAACAGTTTCACTCTGAATGACGAAGTTCTCTTGCACTTGTGGGGTAAACTCGAACGCCGCACTCAGCGGGTGGAAACACTCATTCAGCTCTATCCAAACATCACAGCAAAAGGGTTAAAAGTCTATGATGTGCTGACAAAGATTCGGGTCAGGCACCTGCCCCTTTTCTTTCTCCAGCCAGTTCTAATGCTTACCACTGGCTTTCAGAATAATGGGCTCTGAGCCCTCTAAGGGGCCCAGTTACTACAAAGACTGGGTTTCCTCAGTCGGGTGAGAGACCAACCTATGTTAGAAAGAGGTACAGCAGCGATTAATACCAAAAGGTTGTAACAGTGCTTGACTGTTCTGCTTGACCAAAATTTTACAGCACCCTACTCTCAACCATGGGCACAGGTACAAATACTAAAGCAAAAGAACAACCTCAGAATGTTGTCACGGCTCAGCCAGATCTGACTCAGCCAATTGGCTGCTACACGATAAATAGGAAGGTTCCAGAATTATCATTCTAGTAGCTCTTGTTTTCCAGGTGGGTAAAAGATGTAATAATAAATTGGACACTAGACCAAGATATCAGAGGCCATTTGTGGAGGCCCTGAGTATGCCACCCAGGGAACCGATAATTCTGAAATACGGCAGGTCCTCAAATAACATCATTTAAGCCAAATCTTCTTCCTTACGATGTTGATGAGATGCCATAGGAAATTAACTCTTGTTTTTATCAATTAGCCTACGGTAACACCAGGTTCGTTGTAAGTTGTTTCGCTTAAAGTTTCAGAATCTGTCAATGACATTCAGTAAGGACTTAGTGTAAATAAGAAATAAGAAAATAGACCCTTAAAAGTTGAGGATAAAATGGCAAAAACAAACCAACTAAAAAAGCCCCCTGCAAAACAGGGCTCCCTACCTTCTTTTTGGAGTGACTTCTGTCCTCCTCCTTCGTGGCTTTGCTATTTTTCCCAGCACGGGACACCTTCTGGTCCCCAGGCTGCTTGATGGTGATCTTGATCTCAGGTGGGCATATGTAGTTCTCCAAATTCTTTGGGGGTTTCTTGGCCCGTTTTGTGGTCTGAATCTTCAGCTTCAGACTGCCCTCCGTGAAGTTGGCCTCCTTGATAGAAAACTCCTGTTCTTCCAGGCCATCGCCAGCTACCCATTTCTCGCTGTCCGCGTTGGAGTTGGAATCCACATCCCGCCCTGAGCCCAGTTCATCCTCCTCCTCCGGCTCCATGCGCTCTCCGCCCACTGGGATCCCCTTCCCAGTTCCTGGCGCGGACAGCAAAGGTTCTCCTGCACAGCCCGGAGCGGCCGGCGGCTTGGCCGAGGAGCCCGCCAGGAATTCCGACTCGCTCCCCCTTTGCCGGGAGCTGCTTAAGATTTCCCTGGACTCCATGACAATCCTACAGTCTTCCAGAGTTCTCAGGAGAGGGAAGGGGACCAGGGGAAAGGAAGGTGAGCAGAGAGGACACCCAAAATTCCAAGGACAAAGTAGTCCAGCTGCTGGGTTCAGCGTCCCAGGGATGGAGACACGGTGAGGTGTTCAAAAGAGACCAGATCTGCAACTGAGAAGCGGAGAGATGGTTAGCTTTGGCAGGAAGGACAACGACCTCAAAAGTGACACAGTCTAAGTTCCAGAAGCCCCTTCCCATTTCCCGAACGCGTCAGAAAAAATGATGGCCAGAAACCCAAGCAGAATGTGCACTGGAGCAGGGGGAAACACGCACATACACATAACCCTTCATGGAGTTGTTACTAATGTTCGTGGCTGTGGCCCCAAGAAAGATAAGACAGGGAAGTCCTCCAGGCCAGTCACCAACTAGAAGCTTCTGAAACCAAAGCCACGGCTGGCTGAGTCACCATCAGAACCCACCATGACGAAAGGGAAGTCTGAAGTGTTGACACACAGGCCTGTGGGAACTGCATTTGGCTGGTTTCTTGCACCACTTCCCTTGCACCCTCACACACGAAAAACAGTCTGCAGAGCTGGACACAACCTCTGAGGTGCCTGGACCAGGCTCTCTATCCCATCGGAAGGAAGACATTTAACTGACATCCTTACCATTCCTTCTTTATCACTTGTCATTATGAATTATTTCAATGATGCAAGAGCCTCATCTAGTTCTTAAAACAAATGCAAAGCTTAGACACAGGCTTGAAAACACAAAAGAAAACCAAATCTGAGAATGTTTCCATATGCACAAAAGGTATTTAATCATTATCAATTATTTAGATAAAAAATAATCTGAGACCCTTTAATTCCCTTTCCAGTCCTTAAATAAAGTGGCATTATGTCTGCATGACAACAAAAAAGTGCAAGACGGAGCATTTCCCAGGCCTTTGGGAGAGTCAGGGGAGCCCTCTCAGCAGGACCGCACAAGGACAAGAGAAAAATCAGTCAGGCTTCTCTGGCCCATCGCAGGATCAGCTAAATGTAGGTCCCTCACCTTCTTCATTCCATGACCCTTTTAGTCTCCATTTCTCGCTCATCATTTTCAGAGCCGTAAAGGAAGCCCAAATGCTCATTCTCAAGAGAAAACCTAGAGCCCCCGGGTTGCAAAAAACTTCAAGATGCCATCTCCTTCCATCCCCAGGCTGTAGGAGAGATCACACTCAAGGCTTCTTAAAATTCCTGAATACTGAGCCTCCCAGCAGAACACATTACTGCACACCTTAGATTTCTACCTTTGGGCCCACCAATTTAAGGAACTGGTCAGCAAGCGTGCCCACCATACAACCCAGCAACGCCTGCCTGCAATGACACATGCAGAGCAGCCGAGAACTGGAGCCTAAGACCGGGCGCCTCTGTCCTCCCTCGGCAGTCAGGACATTCTCAGCTGAGGCGCTCGGAGGAAGCCGGCTGGCAGGGCAGCGGGGGCTCCAACACGGACCTGCTCCCCAGAGATGCCCACGAACGTACTCAGCTGCTGGAAACTGCTCAGCCCTGCAGAAAGACGTGTGTACAACTCTTCCCACTTCGGGGGAACCCACGAATACGGCATTTCCAGAATCGAAGAGGCTGCCTAGTGAGAGCATGAGCATCTTTGCTGGAGCTGTCAATCAAACGCTACACCCATGCTACAAAAGGGACCAAGTCACCACTTAGGACCAGTGGAAGGCAGACGCTGCTTGATGTTTCTTTTACTTGTAAGATTTTTTTGTCTCATCTAGACTGATCTGCTTATCTGCCTAAAACCTTACATCATTTTTTAAAACTTAGAGTCAAGTCAACTTTCATTGAAGGCTCTTTCCCTAGTGTTAGGTGCCACACTAGCTGTTGGAGACATTAAGATAACAAGATTCCCTACTACATGTCCCTGCTTCTCAGGCTGTAAGAGCCCAGCAGGTCTTTCTCAGTTTGCACCCTAGAGCCATACAAATTGCTAGCCGTGTTTTCTCATGGCAGTGTTCAGTGCTTTACTCCCGCTGGCACCAATCTCCAATGTTACATTTTAATTTCCTGCTACCTACCTCTAAAGCTACCCTAGGGTTAGGGCAAAGGTGAGGCATGGCCCCCATAAAACATTCCTCACCTAAATCCGTGTGGACCTTTGAACCACCGTAGGCCAATGTATACTGCAGGTTCCTCGATGAGAGAAGAGGGTGAACTCTAAACTTTAGAGAAATGGTTCGGTATGTGAAGTGGATTTATTATTTACTGTGAAAGCATCTCTATTAAAAAATGCCTCACTTCCGAGTTTCTTACATTTAATGGCATAAATCCTTAACTAATTGATGTAGAAGACCAAGTTCCAAACATTAAAAACTCAAGTAGTAAGAGATTCACAAAACAAAACAAAACGAAAAGGCAACGATTTTTTTCAGTTTTCCTCAAGATCCTAATGACACAATTAAAATACAATCTCTTTCCAGGAGCTTACACCCTTCAAGAGTGACTTGAAAAATGAAATAGAGCAGGTTTTTATATGTCCTATGATAAAGGACAGAGACCAAGGGAAGAGAAAGTGTTTTCCACTTGGGCAAGGTATGCAGACAAACAGATGGGAAACTACCCGGGAAGGCTCTAGGAGAGCACAGGATATGGCTTTGACCTTGACGGGCTTCAGTAGGTAGAATGGGCAGAAGAAAGATATGACAGAAAGAAGGAAGAGCATGAGACAAGTCCTGGGGCAGGAGCATGCAAGGTTCAAGGGAGAGAAAGTTGAGGTTTGGCTCAGAGGTGTGGTACAAAATGGGGAGCAGTGAGGGGGACCACTGGAAATAGAAGGTTACAGCCAGATCACGGACACCCTTGAATGCCACGCTAATTAGCTGGATTTTATCTTACAGGTAATGGGAAAAGCCATTTAAGGGATGTCAACAGGGAAAGGATGCTATTAAGGTCATGCTTTAGGAAGATAATTCTGGCAAGCGATGTGAGGGGTGAGTTAAAGAACCTGATATTAGAAGTGGGGGGTCCCTTAAGGGGGCGCGGCTGAAATTCAATTCTTGCTGTGTGCGGAGCCTAACCAGAGCAGTGTGAGCACGGCATGATGCATGCTAGAGACGAAACAGTAACGCAGCCTCAAATAACCCCAATCTTCGGGAAGACACCAGCTCCATACTATACATACGAATTTCATCTTAAGAATCCAGTCTTAGGGCTCATCAGCCACCAACTTACATTCCCTATTCAAGTCACACCAGTACTATGTGCACAGAATTCTTTCTTCCTTGGTATTTTTATAGAATCTTTTCTTCCACCAATCCATGCAATGCCTAGCATACACCTGGTGCTCTCCAGATGTCTGCTGCATGAAGGAAGGAATGAACAAATGAGTAAACAGATCCCAAGCCTTCCCATACTTCAAGGCCATGTCCAAGTCTTCACTTCCCCGTAACAATATTTTGTAAACTCTGAACCACAGCATGCACTCCCTGGTCTGACTTATACTCCACCCAGCTGTAGAGGCTGGCACTGAATACCAGTCTTGCACTGTTTTCCTGGTGTTTCGAGTGCACAAATCTTATTTCCCTCACTCGACGGCAAAATTGAGTTGCAGGCTGAAACCAACTGCAGTTGTACAACTCTTACATTCACGTCAGCACCCAGCGCAGGATTGGGCCCTTGGAGGGCCTTCAGAATAAAAACGAATTAGCCCCCTGACCGTGATTCAAACTACTCCAACTGCAGCTCCACCCACCTCAGCACTCCCGCAACGTTCACTGCCTATGCTGGGCATTATAACTCAGCCCTCATGTCCACATGCACCCCTCACCTTAGGAAACTAAAAAGAAGCTTTCAAAAAGCAAACAGCAGAGAAACCTAACCTGTCTGTTTACTTCACCAGCACACAAAGCTGTTGTTCTCTTTTTGCCTGCTCCCAGCACGTACCTGCCACCCACCAACGTCACCAGGTCAATGTGTTGGTGAGTCCGGGAGACAAGCGAGCATCCTGTTCGGTGCACCCCTGCCCACATATGCGTGTGAGCACACGCACTCACGGGCTCACTCACACACTCATGGAGGAGGGGGAGCCGAAGCAAGGTGTAAACGTTTTGCCTTGTCACATTCCAGCAGTCAGCAACTCCTCCAGAGGGGGCGGGCACACAATGGACACTCTGTACTTGGCTCAGGCCTCCAGTCCAACAGAAGTTAACTGTTTCGTGGCCGCCTGCAGAACCTGGGGGTGGCAGGGTTCAGGAACAATGAAACCGCTTAGGAAACAACTGCCTAGGTGGTCCCAGAGAAACAGAGCAAGTAGAAGGAGAGAGTGGTGACATATTTGGAAAGAACACTGTTAAGAGGAGTCCAGAAACCAGGGCTCTTCTGGCCCTGCCACTCATGCCCAGTGTGATGCTAGACAAGCCACTCTGAGTCCCTTACTCCATGCTGATCTCAGCAATGACTGAAGTGGAGCCAAGGTCTCTTCCATATTCAAGACTGTCATTTTAACCTGCGGTCACAGATCTGTGGGGACACTCCCAAGTGGAGAGTGTGACCTACAGAATTATTTTTCTGGGCGACCAAGGCAATCCTACTTGGATTGATGTGCCTCATGTCAGAACTGTGTCCCAAAAAAGTTTATCTTCTCTCCCCTTGCCATTTGCAGGATGCAAGAATTTTTCCTAGTGTAAAAGGCCTTCTCTACCTGCAGCCCTGGGGAACTGCTACTAATACTGGATCTTGGTGGATGTGCAAATTCTCAAGTCCTACCTATGATTGCAGAGCTCCAGGGCGGGGCCCAGCACTCTGATTTTTACCTAACTCTCCGGGAGGCTCTGAAGGCCTTGGCTTTGCCAGGTCTACATGCTTCCTCCTACCAACTGCCCTGACCTTTGAGCACTATTATTCTGGTTTTCTCCCCCTTACAGCGGTTTTCTGAATTTCTTAGGAATAGGCATCAGTTATATATTATTCATCCATGAAATCCCAACACCTAGCACAGTGCCCAATGCACAAGGGAAACTCAAGAAATGCTGGTTGACTGAATTCATAAATGAATAAACCAGCCAGGGCTGGGCCTCTGGGCATCACCCAGCTCTCCTGTCTGCTCTGCTCCCAGGGCACACGGGCCATCCTCATGCTGACAGCTGCCTTCCAAAGGGACAGCATGGTGGAACTGACGGAGCCCTTGCATAGCTAACAGGAGTCAAAGATGTGGACTGGGGACCTAGTTCTGCCATTTAGGAGACTTCAGGGGCCCTCCTTCAATCTGTGTCTCATCAACAACGATGGAAAAAAAATGTCTTCTTCATCTTTCTCATTAGGTTATGGTTTTTATCTCTTTTTTAATGGTACTGCATGCACCTTATAAAAATTTTTAAAAATAACACAGGCACCTCATAAGGTCTTAAAGGCAAACAACCATAAATTATAGGAAGGCCCACTCCCTCATTCCAGACCATTTCCAAACTTCCCCAAAGCTCTCCATCCTCAGTCATGACTGACCCTGTACACTGTGAATCCCCATAAAAACCAGACACTTCTTTCATCTGTACATGTGCAAGACACTGGGCTGACCATATCATCCTCAAAAATGCTGTAGGAAGTCTTCTAGCATTTGCAGTATTAGAACAGGGAGGCCAGCCTAGTTTTGTTTCTTTTGCAGGAAACTTGTTTTATGCTTTTATTATTGAAGTTTGTTTGGTTTGTTGTTGTTGTTGTTATAGTACAATTTAATTAATGACAAAATGAATGTAGTGTGGATCTCACTTTTATTCTTCCTAGAACACAATGAGGGTTTTGGATCTGTAAATGCAGGCTCTTTGTATGTATAATAGTTCAAGAATGTTACATTCAATTACTCTTGTCATTACTTCTTCTATTCCATGGTGCTGGCTTCTTTTCAAAAATTTCCTGTAACACTTAGTTTAGAACTCTCAGCTCTGTTCTTCATTTCTTTCCTCCTCTCTTTCACTGTGTTTATTTCTTTATTTTTCATTGTGGGAGAGTGTACCCTAATCTAGCCTCCATAATACCAATAGAATTCTAGCTCCATCCTCCCTTGTCTTTACTGACTGTGAATGTTTAATTCTGCTCTTGCACATTTTTGTATTCCAGTGATCTTTCTTTCCTGTATTCATGCTCCTGTTGGCTGCTTCTGATGCCTCTCACCTCAGAACGCTCCCTCCTTATTACTTTATGCTCCTGCTACACCAGGCTCATGTTTCTTCCTGTTGTAGATGTCTGGCAGCTTCTGAAAATTCTTATTTTGCTCTTGTAGTAAATTATTATCATGATACTGTTCCTCTTACCTTGTTCTGAGTATTTTCCCCCCTGAGGTCTCATGGTGGATCCTTTCTCTTTACTTGTGCTCTAATGAGGAGAGTCACAGGGGGTCGTCTTGGCCCACAGAGTGTGCACTGGACTCTTCTGCCTTCCACTCATCGGGAGTCCAGTCGCATCCTTCTCTCAGAGGTGTTGCCGTCATCAGTGATCCAGTCCTCTCAGTTCCCAGTGAAGAGTGGCAGTGGTGTGCTGATGCCAGCCCCAGGGGTTCATGAGACCCTCTTCCCAAATCCACATTTCATGGTGTCAAGTTGGTAACATAAAAATCGGCTGTGGTAGGAGGGTTTACACCACAGGAATCAGCAAACTTAAATCAGGGCTTATAAAATATCTGGAAAATAGGGGGTTTATTATGTACTAGAATACCATGGATAGGACACATCTACCTACTATTTTTCTGTTGGACTAAAAGGGAATACTTCTGCC
Organism: Lyroderma lyra; assembly: GCA_004026885.1. NCBI lineage: Eukaryota > Metazoa > Chordata > Mammalia > Chiroptera > Megadermatidae > Lyroderma > Lyroderma lyra. The sequence continues at coordinate 15,731 of PVJL010001598.1, forward strand.
ATATTCTTTAAACCTGAAAGGCTAGAGCCCACAATATGTACAGTTACTAAGACTCCTTATGCCCACCTCAGAGCTTTTTACTCCAGGAAACATCACCATCAAGAAGCCAACGCCCCTCCTCCACTCCTCCCAAATCTCCCTCCTCCAGTCTTGCCGGTTTGTCTTCTGAGAGCTGTAGAGTTTGAGAATACGTGCACTGATGTTAGGGAGGAGACCGTGCTTAGTTGTGGTATTAACACTGCTCATGCAGATGACTGCCTATTTTTCTGGCTGACAGAAATTGTGCATTTCTGACCTTGGCAGGCAAGGGGTATAAAAGGATGGAGTGTGAGCCTACCTGACTACTGACAGGGAAACAACTGCATTTTAAACCGAGGTTCGGGAGTTCCCTGATGGTGTAGTGGCTTAAGGCTTCGGTGCTGGCGCTGTCAGTGCTGCGGCCTGGGTTCGATTCCCAGTCAGGGAGCTGCCCACATAGCAAAAAAAAAAAAAAAAAAGTAAACCGAGGTTCGCTGGCTTATAGTTATAAGAATCCCATCTCAGATTCTGGCAACATACTGTCTGATTTTGGCTTTGGGAGTGGTTGAGCACAGTCCCAAAGAAGATTGTGTGTCTTCTAAGGTGTCTTCTGGGGAGCTGGAAGAGGCTTTTCCCACTTGGGGGACTTTGTATATGTCTGGGATCCTCTTCCTGCCCCCTAGAATTAATACCTCTTCATTAGTCAGGCCCAGGTCAATGGCACTTTTCTGAGCGTCACAAACTATAGCATGACTCCCTGCCTTGTGCCTTTATCACATAGAATTTTCCTTCTTAGCATTTCCTATATTTTATATAGTAGTCTCCAAGTTAACCAGAACTCAAGCAACTGGCACTCTCAAGCAACTGGCAAAGAGATCGAAGAAATACTACTGTATTTCTCCAGTAATGGTGGTTATCTGAGAGTCTACTTACATTTATCCAGCATCTGTGAATCCCCATGGTGCTGGTTAATGGAGAGTCTACTCTAATTAATATATGCCACTCTTGGTTGCAGCTCTGCCTCCCCTACTAAATGGTAAGCCCTTGAGGGTAGGAGTCTTGTCTCTTTGTCTCACCATAGAACATGGCACAGCTTGTGATCCAAGAAGCAACACTCCAAATTATTCACTGACTAAATGTCAAATGAGTGGCCCTGTCAAAGGCCAGCCAGGCACCATTCAACTCAGGTGCCCAGAGTGATGTGTCTCTGAAATCTTTCCTGCCACAGACATACCCACAGTAAATGCTCCATAAACACTGATAAATTGATCAAGTGACCCAACCCTTATCCAGCTCTCAATCAACAAGGGCAAAGGCAGCTCTATGCCAGAGTCCTCTGACCCTGGAAACACCAGGTGTTCAGTCTTTTGGCTTCCCTGGGCCACACTAGAAGAAGAAGAATTGTCTTGGGCCACACATAAAATACACTAATGATAGCTGATGAGCCAATTAAAAAAAGGGGGGGTATGTATAATTTTTGTCAAGGTTTGAGAAAGTTTACGAATTTGTGCTGGGCCGCATTCAAAGTTGTCCTGGGCTGCATGCGTCCCACAGGCTGCGGATTGGACAAGTTTGATCTACAGTAAAGATGGAGCTCAAACTGGCTGGCTTTTTCCTAGTTAGTACACACCTGTGGGGTATCTCCTGATCAGTTTACCTGCTCCCAGCCATGTTACCTGATGCTGCTCCCACCACATTCCCCAGCAGCATCTCCTGAGTTGCAGCTCCCCCAAGCCCACCGATTTGCATCACTTCACATGATTCCCTGCTTCCTCCTCTGGCTGGCCTGCCCCTTCTCCTCTCTCCATTTAGTTACCTCTAAGTCATCCTGCAAGAATTGAGTCAAGTATCACCTCCTTCATGAAGACTGGTGGGACCTTCCTTTTCCACTCTGTTCCCTTTGTGTGTACACATATGAGTGCACACACACACACACACACACACACACTCATGCACACAAATCGTCTTGTTCTCACTTCCCTAGGCATTCTGCTATCAATGCATTTGGCAAACTATTGCAGTGTTCATTTACTTATTTGCGTCTCCCACCAGACCATGAGTGAGGACCTCCATGAGGGAAGGGGCTGGGTTTTAAATAAGTAGGTCTCTGTCTCAGTCCAGAGCACAGAGAACACACACAGCAAGTCCCCAATAGCAAATGTCCAAGCCATGTTTCTCCTTGAACAGAAGACTGGAAGTAGCACTGATCTGATGTCACAGGTTTAGATTTCTTCGCCTTTCCTTCCCCCTTAGTAATTGTGTTCTTGGAAAATACATTAAAATGTTCAAATTTCATTTGGAAATTGGGTAATAATCCTACCTCAAGGGTTGTTTTGACAAGTAATGAAGAATTAAATGAAATATTTATGAAAGAGCATGTTGGGATCACCTTAGCGGGTCTTCAGCATTTGGGGTAGATCTGATTTTCTCCCATAGTCTGTGCCACCCATGCTGTTATTCAGCTAAATGCTCCCTTCCCTCCAGAGATGCCAGGGAAAGCCCAGGGGACAGGGGCTACAGATCCACCTCTTCCATCTCCCTTAACAATGGGAAGCACATACAAGTACTTTAATTGGTGCTTGCTAAATATAGTGTTTTGATGTTGTTTATTGCTTTCCTCTTGTTCCCAGTTTGTCTCCTGGAGGAAATATAACTGAGTTCCTTCATAAATTCCAGACTCAATACTCAGCTGTGCCATTTGGAGCTGGGGGGCCCTGGGCAAGGTCATTTTTCTCCCTGAGTCTCCCCATCTTCATCTGTATAATGAGGGGGTGTGGTGAGCTGAACTCTGTGGCATCCTCCAGCTCTAACATTCTCAGGTGCCGAGCTTTATCTCAACAGAATCCCTCAAAGACAGGGCTGGTACCTCACACCTCTTCAAAGATTTTACTGGATCTGCAGCTCTGCAGTTAGCACAAAACTAAGGGTCAGTCCCTTTGCCCTCAGGTCTCCACAATAGGAGAGAAACAGAACCAAGCTTCTGGAGGCTGAGGCTGGGCACGCTGTTAACAAACAGTTCCAGCTCTCGCTGCAAAAATAGTGCCTCCTCTGGGAACCACTGATCCAGCACAACAGAATGAGCCTTGGGTCTTGGGCCCCTGGAGAAACATCTCTAAAGCGCAGGGCCAGGCCCATCCTCAAGTCCAGGTTGAGCTCTAGCTTGGGCTAATTACCTGCGGCCTGCACTTCTCCATGCAGCAATGAAGGCGCAGAGTTGTGTGAGAGAGGGGGTCCAATACAATGGTGGTCTCTCCAGGCACTATCCGTTTAATGGGGACAACAGCCGTGTGATGCTGAAGGCCTGTCCTCATTTTACAGATGGGAAAACGATGGTCCAGAGAGGTTAACGATTTGTTCGTGGGTACACACTACCCGTGCCTGATCCACAGTCATGACTCCTAAGCCTGTGCTTTTCCTTTTTACATCACGATGCCTCTAAAACACAAGTGATGTCAACTGTCCACCAAAGACTCGTAGCTGTTTCTATGGATGTGAGTTTGCCCTCTGACTTGCCACATCATGTAAACGCTCTGGGCATCAGTTTTCTTATCTGCCCTTCTTGTATCTTCACAGAATCTTACAAGGAAAAAGGCAAATAATACCACAGACTCAGTTAAGGGGCACCCATGGGGATTGGCAGATGCTGGATAAATGTGAGTAGACTCTCCATTCACTGGAATTCAAGCAACCGGCACTCTCTTGAGAGTATAGAGAGTCTACTGTGTGCAGCACAGCACCTAAGCAGGTTAAACATGGCTGGTAGACCTGTGAGTAACTGATCATAATATGTCCTGTCCAAGTAGAGTACAGAGATCCACCCAGCAAAGAAAAGGATCCTAACTTTTAACAGACATCTAGTATACAACAGGGGCTTTAACTTTATTATTGGGTTTAACCTTGAGATGTACACATTTTACAGATAAGAACACTGAAAACTGAGAAATGTACTGACTTCAAATGTCATGTGCTTTAACCCCACCATGCCATTTGTAAATTCCGGATGGAATGACAGACTTCCCTGAAGGCAACGGGATGCAACTGAACAACTGGAAGCCCACAGTTTGTCTTTCTAGGCTGTCTCAGTTTGACTTCATGCCTTGTTCGGTCTTCATTCAAATTCCTCGACTTCTCAACCATCTGATTCAGCAATTGCTTTGCTTGTGGCCAGTTGAACATAAAGTGCAATCTGACCCTTCTACGTGTGTGCTTCTGCCACAAAAGAGGTGCTAGGCATACCAGAGAGCAAAACAAACATCAGCTCCGTTTCCTTTATATTTCTTACTGAGCTATCTGAAACTGTCATTTAAATATTGAATTTACTGAAACTTGTGCATGTCTTTCTCCAATTATACATTAAACTCCTGGAGATGAATACCAGTATCATAGAGCTCTTTTGTTCCTCAGAATGGCTGATTCCCACTCCTAATGTATATATGTATTTTTGGTTTTTGTTCTTAAGATAACTCTTTTGAACCCCAGACGGAAGAGTTGGGGGCTGACAAGACCAGGGGTGGGCAGGACAGCCGGACGGCAGGGTTCTCATGTGTGGTACGTGTGCAAATTCCCTGAGTGGTGCACCCTTGCTCTCCTCACACTCTTGAGTACTACCATCACGGCTCCCAACTCAGCCCATGGGAGATGTAGCCTTGGCATGTCCCTCACAGGACACGCTTGAGAAGTTGAGGAATTTGCATTAATTCTGAACAGGGCCTGGAGTCAAAGTCAGAGGGTGTAGAAAGACAGACTGTGGAATTTATCATCTGTTTGAGTCTTTAGTTTCATCCCAATTCCACCCTCAAACCTCACATCACGTCCTCCTCAAAGCCTTCCTTGACTGCACCTTCGCCCTGATCACACAAATCGCTTAATTCCACTGAGCTCACACTCCCGCTGTGGCTGCAGACGGATGCTTTCCACCCGAGCTAAGCACGTCTGTCCGCATACACTGTCCATCCACTCTCCAAAGGCAAAAGCCAGGTCCTGTGCCAGACCTCCCCCGCCCAACAGTGCCAGGAACAATGGCTCACACACGCTGCAGGCTGAGACTTTAATAAATATTTGTGGATCAAAACACTGACTATAATCGAACTCCAGAGTACAAAATAATGGGCATAAAGGAGGCCCACAGGGCTTTCACATCAAATCATCCTTTTTAGCCACCATTATTAATCAATACTTTTCTAAAAAAAAAATCAAAGCTCTCATTGCTCAAATAACAATAGGTCACAGACACAGCCACCAACAACTGCAAGGGGCTTGCCACCCAGATTTCATTATTTTGCTACAAGCACAACAATGGCACCCCAACGGCTGCCGCTGAGCGTGCGGAGCTGCTAGGTTGGGTCCCTCCAGTTCAGATTCTCCAGTCTCCACATCTTTCCAGCTCTAAGTTCAAATCCACAGACAGAACTGCAAATCTCTGGCAGAGGGAAGGCATAATAAAGAATTGCCTTTTCACTCAGTTGGGTTAAGAGTGTTGCTTCCTTTTTATTTTACTTTCTCCCCCTCTATCCCAGGTCCTAGGGTAAAAATAATTGCAGCATCTCAGTGGCTCACAACACCTCCATTTTTCTCAATATCCAAGCAGTGTCTTTGCTCACAGGTGAGTCAGAACTCCCGCTGAACTTTCACAGGGCCTCAGATCAAAGCCTAACTTTTTCGGTCCCATCCCAACTCAAAGCACAGAGGCCTCTCTCTGGCTTTGGGCAACTGTGGGTCACTCCCTCTGATCTCAAATGCATGCATGACAACTCAGTAGTGGTTACTGAACATGGCAGGGCAGACTCTGCTGTGGGGATTGAGAGGACACCCCAACAACACAGGCATGATGACCCCAGTCTTCGTGCCCAAAGGAATCTACACACACACAAATAACGCCCAGCCACTTGGATCCATGAGGTCCTGCGCCCCCTCCCTTGTCTCAATGCAGTTATTTCACCAAAGGGGACCAGTTTTCAAAAAAGATGTAGTGAATCAATTCTGTTCTTCCACAGTATTCGCTATGGTACTTCTTCACATGTGGCTCACCAGCCCTGCCCTGCCCTCCAAGTCTGGCTCTCTGGTTCTAACTGGGGGGCTTCTCCAGATCCTACTTCCCCTTCTGTAACTCTCACCCACAGCAAACACTAAGGAAAGTGCACTAATCCTCAGTGGGACTGGTCTGGACAATTGCTGGGTCCCACTGAATGGGGTTGAAGAGCTCTGAGTTTAAAGAAAGCTTTGAAATTCCTGGGACCCTTCTAAGCTGTAGAATCACAGAATTTCATGTCAATCCAAGCTTTTTCACTTCATTATGGCTCAAACTAAGGAGTGGAAAGGCAATGCACCTTGTCCCACATCTTATGCTGATGTCCTACGTCATCGCCCAGCCTGCAGCCTGCCTGTCAGGAGCCTTTCCCTGGAACTTTCCCCCTCCAGGTGCCTTTCTCTGCTCAGCCTTCTGTTCCATTGTGGCCAGGCTCACTCTGTCACGAGAAGCTGGGAAGCACTTGGACTTAAGCAACAAAGAAGATTGCATGGTTAAGTGCCAAAATGAGTGTGGTGGACAAAAAAGGCAATTGGAATTTTCAGAGAAGGTCAAGAGCCGTGTGTGCGAGAATGGCGATGAGACTCTAGTAGGCACTTAATAAATATTTGATGATTCAATGAATGAGTGAATCAGTGACTGATAGCATGTACATGTGGTAAAACATCATTAACTCTTAGGCTTTGAGGAAGAAACGCAGAGTGGGCGATTGCCCCTGAAAGATAGCCAAACTGTAAAAAGCCATTAACATAAGTGGTTATTATTCACTCGGTCTAAGAGGTCCTCATTGTGCTGCTTCCCTGTGCAGAGCTTGAGCACACCTTAAACAACATTCACTTTTAATATTCTGTCTCTCTATAAATTCTGTGATTCATCCATGCAACTGAAATCGCTCATCAGCAGGAACAGGGCTTTGTGGGGCAAAGTCGGTCCCTTTCTGCAAGGACTCACAGCCTGGGGAGGAAGCGACAACACATGGGGAGGCAGTGGGAGCAGGTTGCTAGGCAAGAAGGGCGTTAAATCCGACGTGCTCTGGAGATGGGAGCGAGGAGCTGAGAGAGCGAGCTGCTCTGCGGTCCTCAGGGGCACCACTCCGACCGAAGGGGACCAGTCGGGACACCTTCTGCAGAGGGGGTGGCAACACAGAGGGAGCTGAGGTGTGGGGGTGGATGTGGGGACAGAGTATCCAGGGTCAGGGAGGAAACCAGTCTGATGGGCGCAGAGGTGTGTGTTGTGAAATATGGGGTTCACCCCAGAACACTGCTAGGTGCCTGGGGCAGGCTGCTGGACAGGGTGAGTGAGGGATCATGGGAAACAACGAGGAACAACCCAGAACAGTCAGGGAGCAAACAGACTGTGGAGAACTTTCCTGCTTGGACACAGGTGATCCTGCTGTCATTTCTTTTCTGTAGAGAGGCTAAAAATTCTGTCCTGCATGTCACTGCTCAGCCACTGCGACTGCTCGAGGGACCCCCTCCCGTCGTGGTCTCTTCTCGCCTCTCCTCTCTCTGTGTCTCTACGGCTTTTCCCTTCCCTCCTCCTCATTCTTAACTCAAAGAGCAGTTCCTGAGCACCAGCACGTCCTTGATTCCGGACTGGCTGTTGTCTGAGACTCTGAGTCTCAGACATGCATGACATACTAGGCATCCAAAAATCCAACAGCCGAATATTTGCTCATGATCAGCTCAAGACAGCTTTCCCTGACTGTCTTGGAACACCAGGGGCCCCAGAGGGCATTTCTGGTCATACCAAGGGTTAGTCCCCTCTGGGCCATGGCGACAAACATTTCAGGACCCATTTCCAAGGAGGCAAGATGGAAATCCTGTCAGAGTTCCATTACAGAAATTAGCTGGTATTATTTAATCCTCACAACGCCTGGGCAGTCGGTGGGATAAGCATCTTTATCCCTATTTTACTGATTAGGTTACTGAGGCTCAAAGAGGTTAAGTAACTTGCTGGGGGCGGGGGCAGTACTGGGGACAGGATCCAAAGCAGATTTGTCACTGCAGGTGTTATGCTCCTCACACTTGAACAGTCATCTGGGCCCAGGTGAGCCACTGAATCGTGTCATTTCTGCAAGTCACTGCTATCAGCTGCCTCAACTTCTGCATGGAAATAACATGCTAATCCGGCCACCCTCCTGAGGAGGACCCAGGGGAAAATGTGATGTGAAGATAGTTCTGAAAAGGGCAATGTGCCATGAGTACGAGAGGGAGTATTTTTGATGGAAAAAAAAAAGTTGGGTCAGGGAAACATTTTCCAACCCCCCGAAGTTCTGAAGTTCTGAAACCCTTATCTGCTCGCCGTTGGCCCACGAGCCTGCCGGCATGGGGGGCAGTTCAGCTGCCTTGGCCTCTGCCTACCGTACGTGGGTCTGCGGCTCCTCATCCATCACCGGCCCTGGGGAGGGGTGGCTGCCTCATCCCACGTGACCCCGCGGACTTCAGGCCTGCACACCATCTCCCCGTGACCATCCGCTGCTTCGAGCTGGACGGAAAGTCAATGGCGGGGTTCCAAGCCAAAGGCCGTTGGAAAACGGTGTCCCCTCCGCCTCAGTGGGCATCCTCTGAGGTGGGGAAAACCAACTCTCAAAGGGAAACTGCTTCAATTTGACCCCGTGAAGCTTTCAGATGAGAGCAGGAAGGGCCACTAACTTGGACGCAGGCGTCTAACGGAGGTCATCTGTTTTCCCCCTAAACTTTATATTGCCCCAACTTGGGTGTCTTGGGGGCCTCAGATTCCACTAGCAGGTGCAGTGAAAATGGACACGAAAACTCACACTCGAACAATAATTCGGGCTGGCTCCTTTCCCCAGCGTTCCTCACGTACCTCGGTGATCACTTTTCTGCAAGTATCAAGTGCTTGGCTGCTCGAAGTGCAGGCCACGCCATGGAGCGTTCGGGAGCACCAGGTCGCCTTGAGAAACAGCTCTAAATGAGCCCAAGCCCACGGCAGTGTGTATGATGACAGCGTCCCGTACCGAACCCTGGGAAGCTCATCCAGTTTCATAATCTGCCACTGGACAGGAATGGAATGGAACTGTTTGGTTCCCTCCTCCACCAAGGACCAAGCAAGTGATGTGTGGCCAGGACTCCGTGAGGCTTCCTTTTTTTTTTTTTTTTTTTTTCCAGGCAGTCCTGTCACCCCTCTAGGACAAGAGCAGCCTCCTGATTCCTGTCCCCACACCACAAGGCCAGTCCCATACTGTGGGTCCCGGGGACAAACTCAATAGCATCACCCCATTTTTTAAGGGGCTGCAACTCCTGACAGTGCTGGCAGGAGCAGAACTGAAGCAACTTGAAATGCCATCAGCAAAAAATTATTTATTTCCCATTCCTGAGCAGCAGAGAAAACAAGGTCTCATTGGCTGGGTCTGCCTTCAAGAGCTTTCTGGTTTCAATTAAAACTTCAAGTCTCCAAGGGAAAAAAAACTGGCATTCTGGGAGGCTGAGGCCCCGCCAAGTTTCAGCGTCTCCGAAGCAATCCAGGAGGGATGTCCCAACCATCTAGCCACAGCCACTTCTCATCTTCCTCCCCCTGCATGGGACACAGAAGCCTCAGAGCAGAGCTGGAGAGATGGAAGCACCACTGCAAATAATGACGGGCTGAAAGAACTCTCCTCTCCTAGAGGTGCATTTCTGTGCCAGAGAAGTATTGATTTGGTCCCTAATGGAATTGAAAGGCAAGAGAACGGCAGAAACAGAATCAGGGATACGGGGAAAGTGCCTACCTATTTATTTCTTCTGCAGCGAACTCCTGCCTCCGGCCTCTCCCCACTGACCATTTTGAACTAAATTCTAACAAGACTCCACAGACTGCTTTCTCTTTCCAACCCTCGTCTAGGTCAGCTGCTTTACAAAGTAGCTTGCCCTGCATAATGCAAGTACGTGACCTGAAGCCCTCATGGCACCAAGGGCTACTCGGTTCACTCTGGGATACCCCCAGGCGTCCCCTGTGTGAAGTCCAGAACCGGGTCTGCCAACAGCGCCTTCCTATGTAACATCTGATGTTAACATAACAAAAGATCGGATTACACCCCTTCATTTGCCTAGCCCATTCATGCACATATAAGGCAGTTGATATTTTCTCCCAGGCCAGAAGTGGTCCCCTTCCTAACCCACAGGACTGCCTCGCAGCCACTCAGCCTTGTGTTCACTAAAAACCGGCCCCTCCCCCACCTCCAGTTTGTTTATTCCAGTGACACATCTATTTTCCCTGCTCTGAGAGACAAGTCGGGTTCCCTCCTCTGGCTCCGGACTGCGTTCGCTCACCACCTCCTCCCCCCAGCCCAGCTCAGGTTACTAGAGTGGCGAGCAGCTCCCACAGCCCAGCTCTAACACCAATACAGCTTCCCAAGACTAAGACATTTTTTCTTCCTTAATGGAGGAGGGGAGGATGGCCTACAAAGCCCTTTCTGAGCACCTGGTCTCTGTATCTTCTCCGCCTACAGTCCCTGAAGTTTGCAAATACTCTGTATCGAAACCACACGTTTCTAACCTGTCCTAACGCCTCCCTCTCGTAGCATGCAACTCAGTTAAGTGCACAGGAAAACACAGCATCTTCAAGTTCACTCTGAGATCTGGGACTCCCAGTTCAAAGCAAAAGACATTCTGCCTCCCCCTGGGAGTCCTGGGATGGTGGAAGCCACAGACAGCGGGAGAAAGGGGGAGAGAGTGACCTGGGATTGTGAACTGGCTACATTTTAAAGTGCTACAAACTTTCTCCTGCCTCCCACGCCCCTGGCCAGTAGGGCCCCCCCTCCGCCTCCCTGCCAGATAACAGCTAACTGGAGTGTGCAAAGGAGAACGCTCCCAGACCATCCAGGTCTGGCCTCAGTGGTGCGGATGTGGCCTGTACAGAACACCCATCCTTCCTCTCCAAGTCTCACTCCTGCCCCCACCTCTCAACACACACACACACACACACACACACACACACACACACACACACACACGTTTTGCAGATGAAAACAGTTCAGATGGGACACATCAATGTACCTGTGTGAGCTAAGCATAAAACGTGGGGCTGAACTGCCAAATAGTTTTGGTGACAGCTACTTTATGAAGTTAATTATTGTACAAATCTCCAGGAGAGGCAGAAAAACAGGATGAAGAGTGAAGGAATGAAATGGAAGAGAATGAAAAATCAAGTAAGACAAAAACAAGTCATATTAGTATTTCCTTAAAACCCATGGACCTCCAACCAAACTTTAGGGGGAAAAGGTGTGGATTGTGGTGGTGGTGTGGGGGCGGGGGTCTGGAAGGAAAAGTAGCTGCTATAGAATCCAAAATAAACCGCCAGTTCCAAGGAGAGCTTCTGGAGGGATAGAGACACACAAACTGGCCTTTTAGCATTAGACGTCAATCGTGAGATTATCAGGACAGTTTATTTGAAGCGGAAACGAATCGGAAATCCTTCCCTCAACAGTCCTTTTAGAGCGCTATACACACCCTCAGATCCCACACAGACAACACATAAAGAATAAATGCAGCATCAGGGGGCCATAAGAACCCCCTCCCCACACTCCCAGGACCTCTAGTCTCATCTCCGACTTGCAACTGCACAACTTTCCGATCTCCAAGGGAAATATTTGCCAGTTGGATCTGATTTCAGAATCGTTGTAAGCGGTGTGGGTCAGGAGAGAAGGGGAGCTTGTAGCATGTCGGGGAGCGGGGCTGGAAGGCAGCATTTCGGCAGTTACTTAATTTTTTTAGAACCAGCATGCTCTACCGATCGAAAACTGCTATTACCCAACAATGCTTCCATCACAAACAGACACCAAAGACCATCACCGTTATCACCATCTTGCTAACGATCTGCCCAGTCCAGTTGACCTGACTTTGTCTCTGTGTAACTTCACAGACAGTATTTTAGTCAAAGAGATAATGGTTTGAAAGACAAAAACAATAAATCGATACTGAAGGGCTCCCTTTCCGGAGTGATTTCCCACTAGAAACCACCGAACAGGGGAAGCCTGCCCTTAATTCTCAAGCCCACGGCTCCTCTAGAAACACACACAATGCGTGCTTTCAAAAAAGGCATTCGCCTGCTTTTAAGGGAATTCCTGTCTTTTCAGAGTCCCAAAACCGGAGAGCACGAGAAAGAGACTCGGATCCATTGATTAAGATTTTAAGAGAAAGACTAACACAGAGCCACGACACAAGCACACACCAACCTTCGCCGGCTGGACCACTTCTTCCCTGTTCTTCTTTCTATTAAGGACACGTTAGATTCTGATACATTTCCCCCCCAAAAATCCAACTAGGTTACAATGTAGCTCTCTAGCTCCACTTAACCTGCAAGTTACAAAGAGAGAGAGAGAGAGAGAGAGAGAGAGAGAGAGAGAGAGAGAGAGAGAGAGAAACCCTGCCGCCTTCCCACCCCTGCCCCTGCCCCCTCCCCCTCCGAGTCCACTCCACCAACGCCAACCCCGCCAGCCCTGGCAGCCGGCGGCAGGACGGAGGGAGGGTGCACAAGGCGGGGGGGTGGGGGGGGGGGCGGGGGGATCAGATTAGGCGAAACTCAATAAGCTCCCAGCCCTCCAGCACGACGCTTCCACCATCGCTGCCACCGACGGGCCACTCCAAATGAGCCAGCATCGCTGCCCACCCGCGAGCGGGCCGGAATCGCGCCCGTCCTCGGCAGCCTCGCCGGGACCGGCAACCCGCGCCCTCGGCCCCGTCTTCCCCTTCCCGCCCGGCGCAAAGTCAAAGCCCCAGCGAGGCGACGTTAACTTTTGCATGCAGGGCACACACACACCGCCCCCGGCCCCGAGCGTGCGGGGGCCCGCGGCGCGGCGGGAGGCTGGGCGCCGGGCTCCCGGGCCAAGGTCGCCGCGCGTGCTCACCCATGTCCCGGAGGCTCTGGCTCCGCTGGCCCCGGCGCTCACTCAGATCCCGGCTCCGGTCGCTTGCCCGAGCCCCCAAAGGTGCTGCTGCGGCAACTCCATGGCGATGAGCATCTGTCAAACGGCAAGCCGCCGGCGGGCCGCCCTCGCTCTGGGGGGCGCGGGGGCCCCCGGGCGCGCGGAGGCGGCGGCGAGCGGCGGGCGCCCCGGCCAGCCCCGCGCTTCCCGCCCGGCGCGGCCGCCTCCGCCGCGCCACCGATTTATGGAGAGAGATATCAAGGGGGAAAATGGCGTCTCCGGAGCCCGAGGAGTCCTGGAGTAATCACATTCACACACACACACGCCCGCACGCACACACACTCGCACACACTCGCACACGGGCGCGCGGCGAGCCGGCTAATTTTAGCAGGAGCCAAAAAAAATTTTATATATATGCATATATATATATATATATATATATATATATATATATATATATATATCCCCGTCTCTCCAATCAATGCTATTTTTTTTTTCTTTTCTTCAAAGGATGGATTGGAGGTTTAAAAAATGTTGCCGCGTTTGGGCTCGCAGGAGGCGGCGCGCGGAGGGCGAGGGCGCTTTTGCTGAGCTGTGCAGTTCGGTCCGCGGCGCCGGGCGGCCCTGCCCGCCGGCTCGCTGGTCCGCCCGCGGTCGCTAGTGCTGCTGCCGCCGCTCCATGGCCGCGCCCGCCCCGCGCCCCCGCCGCGTCGCCTCGCCGCCCGCCCGCGTCCCCGGCGAGCGCTGGAGTGGGGTCGGGCCCGTGTGCCTGCCTCCCGCGCCCTCTCCCGAGTCCCGGTGTCCTACTGAAAGGAAGGGGGAGGGTACGGGCGGGGGAGGGGGGAGGATCGCAGCGGCCGCGCGGCCGAGCCCGGCGGGGACCGCCACCCCGCGATCTGCCTCGGAGTGGGCGCGGGCACCCACACGGCTGGTCCAACGGGCCGAGGGCCGCTTCGCCGGTTCGAGCCCGGGGAAGCGCAACCAGTAACAAACGAGCGACCTCTCCCTCGCCCTCCCTCTCTCGGTGAATTTCGATCGATTGCAGGGAGTGGGGCTCTTGCCCGGGGAGAAGGAAAACAGTTCGTGGAGGTCGCTCGGGACCCCTCGCTGGCCCTCGAGCCCCTCCCGCTCCCCAGCGCCCTCGCGGCCCCGTGGCTCCTGCGCTCCGGAGTGAGCCGCGGAGACTGGGCGGCCGCGGGGACCGCCGCGGGCTGGGCGCGGGTTCCCGGGCTCAACACTGCCACTATCTGACACAACAGCAGCAGTGTCGAGGGGGAGCTGCGCGCCGAGGCGCGAGATGTGATAGGCTCTGAAAATTGGGTGCCTTTTTTTTTTTTTTTAACCTGGTAATTACATTTCACTTTCAGGGGGTTATTTTTTTGTTAAGCGACATGTATGCATTCAGATGTTTATGTGCATTTTCTTGTTATTCACAAAAATTGAACACTTGATGAGGTGAAAGCCATGGAGAGATGACAAATGCTCGCTGGCGTGCAGGTCCATATTCAGGACGGTGGAAAGAATAAGGTGGAATGTTCATTCAAAATATGATGGTATTTTAATCTCCTCGAATTTGGGTTGCAAACGGAGACCTTTTCAGGCCATTCAGCTGCGACCTCAGGCAAATGAGGAATAGAATTCCTCAGGAATATGTCTATAGTACAGGACAATATAGGACACATGCATTCAGGAAGATTTGCAAGTAGTTTTGCCTGAAGACCTTGGGATAGCCTTCTCAGAACTCACATTCTGAGAGGACTCCTGGCTGCCACATTCTGTAGGAGAGTTTCTGGACGTCTGGATAGAAGACTGACTTGGTAATGACTGAGGATGACCCCTGCCAACCACATCAACCCCTGACTGCCTGGGTTGAGATCTGTCGCTGAACTTCTCTTCGCTCTCATCATGCTTTTCATAGGAACGCTGCAGTGAAATAAGGCAAAGTATACTGGGTTGGAGGACTCCCCAACTCCCATTCTGGTCCATGTCCTCAGATGGGGTTCAGTCTGATTCTAAACAGATAATTCACTCCCCTCTGACCCAAGTGCCCCCCCCATTTCTCCCCTACCCCTGCCGCCCAAGGAATGTTCTGATTGGCCACAAACAGCTCATTTATTACTGTAAGACCACTGTTAGGCCACACTGCAATATGTCTTCTGCTACCCTTTATGGTGGAATATTGTTATTAGTGGGAAGGTGATGCTTAGATATTAATATTATTGAAAAAACCATCAGGGTGTATGAGCTGATAACAGAAGTACACAAAATGCAGTGTCCAAACAACCATTCCCTGTAATCAGATGACCTCTGCCCACTGCCTTGTGCACCCAGATTTCTGAAACACAGTACCAAAGCCCACAGAGGACTAAGATAGCATGGGGGCCATTTCCTACACGTTCCAAAGTGAAAAAGTGAGCCCAGAAATCAGAAGGTTTGCCATGAGCATATGGCTAGCTGGTGTCATTCGAGCCAGAACTAAAGCCTGTTGTCCAAGTCCTTTCCCTTCCACAACCTAGGCATACTTACAAGGTCTTCCTTTCTGTGCTGTGTTTCTCTGAAGAACAGCTCAGAGAAGCACATACCTTATTACAATTTTGCCATAATAGATGGTAACTAAGTCTACAGAATTATAGTGCAGCAGAAGTTTATCTGGGAGATCATTTAGGCAAACCCCATTATCTCAAAGCTGGGGAAAGAGCAATGGAGACGCAGTTGACTGCTTGGAGTCACTAAGTTCAGACAAAGTTACCAAGAGACTTTTTGTCTCTTGATTTCTCATCTTTGTTCTTTCCTTACACGTAGCCCATCTTTCAATCATGAGAGATATAGGAAAGGGAAGGAAAAGAGGATCCTTTCACTCTAGGTTTTATATATCTATATACAAAGTATACAAACATGCATACACACACACACACACACACACACACATATATATATATATACACATCTACTATATATTACATATATTTTCTATATATTTTAAGTTTAAATATATAATAATATAATAATAAACTATTCCTGAAGGCTTTAGTTCTAATAATATGTCTATTGAAAGAACTGGACTTGTATGCAAATTCTAACTGAATATCACAGGATTCTTAACATCTTTCCCTAATAGGCTACTCATGGGTTCTCTGAGAATTAGATTATGAAACACAGAAAGTCTGAAGCTGGTAAAGAAGTTGACCTGAAAATTAGTGCCATGGAATTTTAAGATCCCTAGTCTCAAGGCCCCAGGACCCTTGAGAAAATAAAGGGATAGTCATGTGCACAACATGCATCTCTTAGTCTTACATGACCTCCAATGTCAGCACCTTGCAATCACTCAACAAATAATTACATAGCATGGACTATGCCAGACACTGTGGTAACAACGGGAGATACAGACTCAGAATTCACAACCAAGTGGAAGAGATTAACATACAAACTTCTAACTGTATCTACTATGAGGGAAAACCACAAAGGAGAGGTTCACAAAGTGCATGGAGCACAGGAACGAAAAGGCAGGAGAAAGGTGAGGTCAGAAATTATATCCTCTTTGGACTTGCTGAACATTTATTATCTATTTAATGAACACATTTTCTTTCCCCTTTGCACATATACCTTTCCCCCCCTTCACCTGCTTTTCCTACTAAAGATTAAACTGTTGAGGATTGGGCTGTGCCTGCATGGACAATGTCAATAAATGTGGGCAAAAATAAATGTTCCTCTGACTGGCTGCCAGCGAAGCTGTTGCTCTAGGCATCCATGCACATAACCTGTAAAATGGCTATCATGGATCCTCTCCCCACCTTGTCCCAGACCCCACGCCAGATATTGTGAGGATCTGCAAGAAGATCATTCCCTACCAGACTTGAGAGCCAGATAAAGGGCATATATGCAAGCAAGGTGTGGTTCAAAGTGCAAGGAAAGGTCATGTCATTTTTACATCTCTGAAGCTAAAGGTAGAAAGGAATGAGTCAAGCCCACACATTCTCCCTTTATAAGAAGCTGAGATCAAGGAGTGTGATTAATTGCTCAGAGCTAGTTACCAGACTCTTGGGTTCAACTACAGTATTGGTTCTCTTCTTTTGGGAAAATGAGGTAGTAGGGCTTCTCAACACATATTGTGAATCAGAATTATCTGGGAAAATTTCTGATTACTAATGCTTGGGAGGTTCTGGATTTAATGAGTCTTAATAATGCTCAGGTGCTTCTAATATGCAAATAACATTGAGAATCACTGATCCAATAGAAAAGGCATGCCCCAACAATATCAGGATATTTAGAAAGCTCCTAAAATCTTAATTTAGATAGTATTAATAGAAGTTATAACTAACCAAAAGCAGAGGTAATCACAGTGTACTGTGGAATGACTGGGCCGTATTTGGAGTTCAGGGGAGATTCTAGAAATGTAGAGATTTGGAGTATGTTTCAATGATGTAATCAAAAGATCACAGACCAGATTGTGAAGGAGAGTTACTTTTAAGCTTATTTGGGAAATCCCTCATCTCTCTCACCCTCAGCTCCCACTTCTGAAAAAAGAGGGGTGCTCTAAAGTCTACTGAGGACCAAGCCAGCTATAAAATGCTCTCCATTTTTTATTCTAGGACACAAGTTGCCCAGTAGGACAGTGAGAGCTTATTGTGAACAGTCGGAGGGGGATGTGAAAGCTGTCCTTAGATGTGAGAAAGACATCAGGAAAAATAAGGTTTAGTTAGCTTGACTCTGCTCTGGAAGGCATAACCAGCCCCAGTCAGCTGAGCTGGTGGGGAGGCAGAACTCAGCTCAGTATCCTAGCAAACGCTGTGATTGTACCTAGAATAAGACTAGATCATCTTAAATTATAAGGAGCTCCCTGTCATGAGAGGTATTCTAGGAAAGATTTTGTGCCCTTATTTTTCACTTCCCTTCAAGCGACAATCTATGAACTCTTTCAGGTCAAGGGCTTTGCATTATACTCCTGTATCTTCACTGGATAAAATTACACCTGGAGTCCAGTGTACGAGGGCTGCCCGGAAAGTATCCAGCCATGTACTATGAAAAAAATAGAGGCTTTTATGGCTGGATTTTTTCCCAGTCAGCTCTCATATATCCAGTGAGCAGTGGTAGCATGTCAAAAATATTTAACAATCAGTATGACAGGGGGCCAATCAGTCAGAATAAATACTAACACTTGGTCCTGCTCAGACAGGTATCTTTAGTTTTTGGATCCTGAGGAGGTTCGGGAGAGATGAAATGATAGAGTGAGGGGCATGGGGGTGAGTTTGGAACAGTGGTTATTTTTAAATTTTAATATTGTAACACCATTGTGTACATTGGATGAATATTGGTTCTATATCACAAATGAATGAATGAATAAACCAATCAATCAAGGCTCCAGTGGAGAGACAGAAAATGGTAGACTTGGATCCTCTATAAAACTGAGCAGCATCAGCCCTAAGGTATCAATCACCATGAGATGCACAAGAAATGTCACATATAAAGTTACATTGTGAAGTTAAAGAGTTCTGTGCCAATGATGGTTTTTAAGTATGATGTGGACATTTCAATGACCTTCTCCAGATGCAGCCTAATTCTACCACCTTTACCTTATCTCTCAGGTCCACATGGCATCTTTCTCTAAGAGTAGCAGGTAGTTTCCACTCCTGATTATTCCTACCCCAGCCCCACATGGGAAAGGGCTCTTCTCTCCAGTGGCTTTCCCTGATGCTACTGTGGTTGCTAAGCAACAAGGAGCTAAGCCAGAGCAAAATGTAATTGTCCCAGGAAGGGAATTCCAGGTCCGACAACGATGGAATTGTAGTTTTGGAACCTCTGCCTTTCTGGCTGAAAGCAATTCTCTAAAGGATGCTTTCCTGGCACTGGGTTTCTGGTGCAGATGCTCCAAGACAGCGGATTTCACTGCACGAAAGGCAGCAAGGTGAAGGGAGGAGCACTCTTCCGCATTTTCCTTTTCTGGCTCCCTGGCTGATTTTGTCACTGTGACTTCAGAGTGCCCCGAATCCACAGCAAGATTTGGACTGCTTCCAATTCCTACGTGGGCCTTAGGAGCCATGTTATAAGGAGTTTATGTTTATATCGCTGTGTATGGCAGAGGAGCCAAAAGGAGATCCCGGAGGAATACCACAGCGAGATCCAGGCTCTCCATGTCCCCCAAGAATCCACCTACCTGGGCCATGGCAGGCAGAGGGATGCATGGAAGGTGTTGTGGCAATGACCTGTCTAAATCAATAGGGACTTACTGCAAGGACACAGAGGAGCTTCACAGAAGGCAGATACAGGAAGTATTGCTAGGCCTCATGGGAAGCAGGTAGTTGCCAGGGAGCTCCTCTCTCTCTCTCTCTCTCTCCAGGGTCACACCAACTCTTCTCTGTGACTCTTTCCATCTAGGTGTGCTATGCTTACAGAGACAAATTTTCTCTGTGACACGCTTGGTTTTACTCCTTCATAACTTTAGCGTACATCTAACTCTGGTTCCCTCCCCCCCACCCCGCCCCATGACAATCTGGACAGCAATCCTTTTGTTTTCCATTTCCTCATAGAAAAGTATCTGATTGCCTCCCAGTGCATCAGAGATACACTCATGGTAACCCTGACTAAGGCGAAGGGGCTGGTACACACATGACCCTATAGCATTAAGAAATTCTTCAGGAGGATTATGGGAAATGTGCCTATGATGGGGCATGGGCTGGACTGGCACTCCAGGTAGGTTTCGAATGAAGAGCTAACCGTCTCAGCAAATGTACATGTTTCAATACCAAAGTCATTTTGCAACATGGGAAGAACTTGAGCTTTGAAGTTAGATGGGTTTGGGTTCAACTCACTCTGAGGAAAACTATGCAAGCAACGTCTCTGAGTTTCAGCTTCTTTGAAAAATGGAAAAGGTAGCACCAACTCTTAGGCTTAAATGTAGTTAAATGAGATAATGTATGAAAAGCACCTATGGGGCCAAGATTATGCTAGTGTTATGGGAGTATAGGAGATGCATAGTGTGTGTGTGTGTGTGTGTGTGTGTGTGTGTGTGTGTGTATCAATGCATTTTATTGAGAACCTACTGTATTTGACCTGTACTTGGTACGAGGAATATGATAGCTATTAAGATACATCCTTTTCCTTGAGAATTTTTAGTCCAGTAAAAAACAAAGCAAAGCAAACCAAAACAAAACAAAAAAATGTATTGCCAGCTTTAGCTATTAATAGCAGAAGAGTGTACACAGCTCTTCCCTACCCTCTTGCAGCTTACAATGTATTTTGGAAAATAAAATTGCACAGGACACAGTAAACAAACAAACAAACAAATGCAGTACAACAGATAATATAAAACTGTTTCTGCTACTGACAAGTATGAAGATGCAGACAAGATTGCTCACAGAAAAGAGATTAGGTGGGATGATCTTTCAGGTGCTGTCCATCCATACTCGTATGATGCAACAAAACTGAGTTGAAGAGAGAGAGAGAGATAAGTAAGTCACAGTTAAACAGAAGATTTTATGGCCAATTTGTGATGCCCTGAAAAGAAACACAGAACATAGAGAGAAATGTGGGTAGTCCAATCTGGGCAACTCCATTTTACCCTGGAGGATTATATAAGAATGTAGAATTTCTAGTCGTTATTGCTGACTGGACTTGGTTCTTGGCTTGACCAATGCCATAGGACCACTAGAAAGACCTAATGCTCATACGAGGAGGACAGCTTTTAGAATGATAGAAGGATGGCGTGGGCAAACGTGAATTTCAACCCTGCATCTTACTTAGCCAGTGGATTTATTCCAGACTCTGAGACTGGGATCCACAGAATCACTCTTTGTCTCTTGATAGTTATGTTATTCATGTGAGTGCACCTATCAAATATAGTACTATGGATCTTGACACTAGATAGATCTTCAAAAATGTCATTTGGTTTAACCCCAGCGGCAAATGACCCAGCACCAAGGCCATGAAACTGAACCAGCTGAGGAAGTTGAGACAAATTATTCAATGCTACACAGCCAGTACCTAGCAGAACTGAGTTTTAAAGCACAGTAGTTTGCCTCGGGAGCCCACCCTGTTATCTGCAGCTCTGTGCGGTGCTCTATTGCAGTCCTGCCTAGTCAGCAAGCAGCACAGAGACACCTGGATGCTCCTTGCATCACCTCTTTAGAATGTATTGAATGAGCTTGTTGATTTCAGACTTCTAAACTAAATAAATCACAGTAACATTGAAAGTTCAAATTATAGAGCTGGCAGGTTTGTTAGACATCATTTGGACCAAACAATTCATTTTGGAGATGAGAGAAAACTGAGAACCATGAAGATAAACATTTTCTCAAATTTTCATGCAGGTGACAAAGCCAGGTTTAGAAACCAACCATTGGACTACCGTTTCCAGAGCCCTTTCCTTTATACCCAGCTGCTAGGCCTTAGTTGTACCCTCTGCAGCCTAATTAAGATTAGGAAAAAGAGAACTGAAAACTAGGAGGTTTAGCAAAGGGGCACCCAATGTATCTTCAAAACAAGGATACCTAGACAACTTCCCTTTGGGAAAATAATTTCAAATACACTTTTGCTGATTGTCCATTTTTACTCTGAATTGTGGTCCAAAGGGAAGAAAATAGGGTTGAATGCTTCACAGTTAGGCTGATACTCTCTCAGCAATTACTCTAACTTTTACCTTGTAACAATGTATAGTAAGAAGATATATGAGAGGAAATAGAGAAAAACGTTTTGAGAGGTTAAGAATAGCAATATGTATGAACTTATATATTTCTGAAAATCATTGGTTACATTTTTTTTGTAAAACAAAATCAATTATTGCAATGTCATATTCATAGTAAAAGATATATCACCCACCCATCCATCCATCCTTCCATCCATCCTTCCATCCATATTGCACGCCACTGAGTACAGGATATGATGACAGGGACTGTGAAGCGTATAAAGGAAGGTAAGATGCTATTCTAGCCTGGGAGAAACCCGAATCCAGACAGGAGGTCACAATCTTTTGTTTCAGGTCTGCGGAGAAGTTGATAGAAGATGATACTGAGTTCAGTCAGAAGTGATGACCAATTCAAAAACATTCGTCTTCGTTTACTCATTTCCTCAGTTAATTTTACCAAGGTCATCGGCTTCTGAATAGTTCTCAGATAGTATTATAAGTGAATGAGTTCTCTTATAGACAACAGTATGGGTACTCATAATTGATTATGTTATCTACAATCAATCTGTATCATTTACTATTTACAATTAGAAGAAACTGATATGCAGAAAAGAATGTCCACAATGTCCTGAAATTTTCTTCATTTGGTTAAATTATATGTGCGTGTGCGTGTGCGTGTGTGTGTGTGTGTGTGTTCATTCTTGTCCTTAATTTTTCAACAGTCAATTTATTTTCTCTAAACACTGAGATAATGTGTGTAAAATGCTGAGTACAATGGCTGATACATAGGATGGCAAATAAGCAAATGGGAGTGGCTTTGACGTTATCTTGTCTACCTAGATTACTTTATCCCTCCTCTATATGAACTATCATTTCTTCAAGTCACTCAGAATTCTGCTTAGGGTGATACGTCATCCTTAGGAAATTACTGCTGCTTGTATCTAACGCTGTAACCACCGGAGCAACCTGTATATGGTTGCAGAGTTATGATACATAATGCAATTATCTCAAACCAATATAACTGAGTTTGAAACAAAGGAAAAATGGAATGAGCAAATTAATAAGATTTAATTTTGTTTAACCTTAGTGCATAACATAAAAAGTTGGCTTGTTTATATAATGCTATTCTTCAAAAAGGGTGCCTCCCCATGAAAGTGATGACTAAGTCTTTTCTCTAGTATGGAACACAGACTAATAAAAGGCAATTGTGTTTCTTATCTAAGGATTCATATACTTATTAATTGTGCAGGGCAGGTGTGAAAATGGTCAGAGTTTAGTGTTGTATCTCCTCAGAAGGTATGACAGACTTTGGGGGAAGAGTCTCTTGAAAGCAGTGGATCAGTGATGTAGGTAGGGCAAGTTTCCAACAGTGATATCGATGTTTAGTCACAATGGCAATAAAGGGTCAAAGATAAAGTTATGGGTGTGCCAGTAGGTAGGCAGAGCATGGTGAGAGTAAAGCCAGAGCACTGAAAACTCAGTAGGTAGCATCAGAAAGGCCTGTTCATGGCCAGGGAGAAGGAAGAGATTGTCAGAGTAAGGTAGGGACCCAGGTCTGGCAAAGGGATGCAAAGCAAGCCAGGTCATTAGAAACAGTAGCCACAATAGAGATTAAAGAGAAGTGGAGTCCCCTGAACACCCTGTAGAATGGTGATGTCCAAGAAGGTGTGTCTGTCTCTGAAACTGAAGTGTAGGGACCCTGGAAACCAGGAGGCCCAGTGGAGCAGTGAGTCATGGCCAATGGTCACTATAGGAACAGATCATCCTGGCAGGAAACCAAATATTCAGCACTGTTAGCCTGCTCCAGTATTACTTACACAATGACCAGGCTCTAAACATCACCCTATTGGTTCACGGGAAGAATGAAGAGACTACTTAAGTTCTTCCTTTAATTAGATTACTTGGATGCCTGGAGAGGGTTTGAATTTTTATGTAGAAATCAACTTAACTATTTTAGAGAGGTGAAGAACACACCAGTAGAAGAACTGAGGTGGCAGCGTGAGTGATGTGGTTAAAAAGGCCCTTATACATTGTAAAGACATTTCCATTTATATTAGGAAACAGCTTCTACTCAAGGCCCAGCTTTTAGTTAACTGGCTTGAGGAGCAGATAAAGGAAAGTCTATCAATTTGCAAAAAACATCAGAATGATCGTATCATTTGTATAAATGCAAGTATTCTCTCTTGCCCAGTGAACTAGGAAGAGAAACAAGCACTGAGTTTCAGCAATCTCAAAATATTTATTGGATACCAATGACTGCTGGAGATTTTCTTTGCCATAGATTTCTCTCTTGCTGCAACTCTTTCCAACAACTGATACCCCCACCTGACAACCTTTCACATAAACTATTTTCTATATTTATCACCAATCCCTTTCTACAGTGTTTAGATCGAATACCTGTCTGCCTACTCCTTACCACACTAATGAAAGGTGGCCAGGAACATGGGGTTCTCTCTGGCTACACAAACTAAGAGTCAGGAGACTCGGTACTTGGTGGGAATGAGCCCAGGCCAGCTCAGGACATTCAAGAGTTTTGTGAAAGGGAGGCCATAGCTGGTTTAATCACCTTCTGTGGTGCTAGGGATCGGATTATTTGTAAACTCCACCCAGGCCTCTCCATACCCATACCTCCTTCTACTTTTATTGATATTCCCAAGCTCTCTCTACATGTCTCTGCTGGCTAAACAAAACTTCAGGTTAGGATTTAGGATGATTTCCAATAGGCATTTAGTTACATGGATGAATTAGATAGATTTCTGCTTCTGGCTATAATGGAGTGTCTTGTGTCATACCAACCTACCTGCTGAGAACAAAACCCATCTGTTTGAAGGTACCTTTTTTTGCTACCATGGAAGCCAAAATATGAAGAGCCAGGATACTCAAAAGGAGAAAAATGCATTGATGAAAGCTTAGTATTGTGTATTGTTTCTTCCCTCGAGACATTTGCTGATTCAGAAGTCCCATATGGAACAGAAGTGTGAGAAACCAAGTAGAAAGTAGTAGCTAAAAGGTAGAAGACTTGAATGGGGTCTGACAATATTACAAGGGTGAGAAGATAAAAAAACAATGTAGTTTAGGGTTTCTAAACTACAGGCAGCCAGGACTTGAAGGGCCAGAGTCAGAGAGACAAGTATAACACAGAGAAGTAAGCTCTTATACTGCCTTTCCTTTTAAGGGATGCAATGATTCCTAAGCAGCATGTAGCAAGAGATTGAGAAGTCAAGGAGGAAACACACGAAAAGCCTAAGAAACTAAACAGAGCTGCTGCAGCCAAAGTTAAGGAAATAAAATATTATAGGACAGTCCCCCACCTAAGAAGGAGGGGTTCTGGTACATAATTCCATGCTCTGATTTGAAATCACTGAAGGTCCTCATCTTAGTAGTAAGGGTAAACAAGAAAAAGGCTAGGCCTTACAATGATAGAAGCCCAGCTCCAAAATAATTAAATTCTGATTAAATTAAGGTGAATGGTCTGTAAGAATAAAAAGCACATTCTCTGTGGAGGAAAGTAACATCAATCAGAACTGCTGTAAGTTTTATTCACAATGACTGCAATTAAATCAAAAGTCTCTAGGCATTCAAGGATATAGAAAAAAGAAAAAAGAAACAATAAAAACTGAGTAAAGATGATCCAGATTGTTGAGTCATGAGACATGGACTGTAAAATAATTGTGATTAATGTACTTAAGAAAAGGGAAGTTGAAGAATTTTACCAGTTCCATATTTTTCATTAAAAAAATAAGAAATAAGGGGAGTTCCCTGATGGTGTAGTGGCTTAAGGCTTCGGCGCTGGCGCTGTCGGCGCTGTCGGCGCTGTCGGCGCTGTCGGCGCTGTCGGCGCTGTCGGCGCTGTCGGCGCTGTCAGCGCTGCGGTCTGGGTTCGATTCCCAGTTAGGGAGCTACCGACCCACATACCAAAAAAATGCAAAAAAAAAAAAAAAAAAAAAAAAAAAAAAAAAAAAAAAAAAAAAAAAAAAAAAAAAAAAAAAAAAAAAAAAAAAAAAAAAAAAAAAGAAATAGAACTTCTAGAAGAAGAAAATTCAGTGACAGAATGTAAGGTCTCTACAAATGTGTTTAATGGCAGATGGGATGCAATTAAAAAGAGAATTGGTAAACTGAAAGTTAGGTCAATTAAAGAGATCCAGACTAATGCAGAGACCAATAGAAAATACAGAAAAGATATGCATGGAGCATGAACCATATAGCTTAATTTAACATATTTCAAGGGATTAAAACATTTTAAAGTTCAGAGAATAATCTATGACAAAATAGAATTACTGAGAAATTAATAACAAAGAGATAACCCAGAAATAATATAAAATTCCATCTTTGGAAATTAAACAATATACTGTCACTCAGGAGTCAAAGGAGAAAGCACAATGATCACAACCTGTATATGGTTGCAGAGTTGTGATACATAATGAAATTAGAGCTAAATAATAATTAAAATACAACATTTTGAAACTTTTGGAATGCAGTTAAAGTCATTCTTAGAGTGAAATCTATAGCCGTAAATGTATGCAATAGAAGAGTAGATCCTGAAACATCATTGATCTTATTATCCATTTATAAAAGTTAGGAACAAGAACAGCAAAATAAACCTGTACAAGTAGAAGAAAGAAAATAGAGATAAAAAAATAATTATAGCAGAAATTAATTTTAAGGACAACAAATACACAGTAAATTAACTAGCCCAAAGATGGCATTTTGAAAAGGGTTACCATTGTCTTTTATACATTCACTTGTAGGCTCATGATTCAGAAGTTCAACATAATTTTGCCAGGTAAAAAATACCTGGCTTTTCTTACTACTTACCTGCAGGCATGTATTTCTGAGGTTGAGTCATTGTTTAAGTGAAAAAAATAAATAGCTTTGGGCTTTAAAAAAAATTTGTTGATGAACTCATTTTAAATTATATATGTTTGTATATATGTATGCTATATAAATAATATTCTTAACTGCACATATATACATATTTGTGAATAAAGTTTCAATTCAATTGAATATTTGTGTATTTGCTGGGCAATGGAAATAGAGCAGAAAACAAGGTAGATATAATTCTGGCTTTTCTCAAATTTATAGTCTAATGGTAATGCTTATGTAGAGAAAGAAAAAAAAACAAGAGACGAGAGAGGAAGGGGAGGAGGAAACATTTTCTCATACTTCAGAGACAATGGGCAGAGGAAATAATCATCTAAGTGAATCAGACCTGGATCATTTGTTTTAGACCTCACCCCCCACCCTCCACCCTTTTCTATTGTATTACCTATTTAATTCAGACTATCAATTTTGATTTTGTTTAGACTTCATGTATCAGCTCTTTTCTATCTCATTTTACCTGATTTTGAAAACTAAACTTTTCATTGTTTTACATATTCCTGTAAAATTTTCATTTGAATAATTTGCATGGTTCTCAGAGGAAGGGTCCTAAATGAAGTCACAGCTCTTAACATGGTACAAGGTGCAGATTGGGCATTGGATAAATATTTGTATTACATAAATATGTGATAACTTTATACTGTCTTAAATTCTACATAAACTACAGAAAGCTTAGGGTCTTGAAAATTAAAATAAAATTTAAAAATTTTATACATACATATATAATGCACGTATACATAGGAGGGCTGTCTGGAAAAAATCCAGCCATAAATGACTCTGTTTTTCATATTACATGGCTGGACACTTTCCAGACGGTCCTCGTGTTTGAAAAGACAGGAAGTAAAAATGGAAAATGCTTTTCCTAACAGTGTAGCAGAGATACTGGAGCCCAACTAGACTCATCTTATCTTCTATGCCATTGCTTATCCCATGTTGTTTCCCATGTCTTTTCCTCCTCTTCTCTGCCCACCTATGAATGTCAGCTCTCTTCTGGGCCTTGCTCAAGCCTCATCTCCTCCCAGAAGCCTCCCACTGAAGCTTCTAGCCTCTAAAGAGACACAGAACTTTCCATTTTATCATTTATTGGCTCTTCAAATTTCCTACTTGCTTTTCTAGGTATCTTTCTTCACATGCATGCTTATCTCTAACTTGAAACCCTTTCACAGAAAAAACCTCTATATGGGATGTTATTGGAAATTACAAATAAAATGCATGTCTTCTCACCCACCCATGTGCACACATTGAGCTCTGATGGTTTCTGGCTTCTGGACCTGTTGTTGCCTAATTCTTAACAGGACTTATTGTAAATACTGCTAGTTGTCCCCTAATACCAATTTACTCAGTCCCAAAATAATAGCATCTCCACCCTTTGATGAACACTGGAAATAAAGATTATACTTCAACCTTCTTTGTAATCAGGTGTGGCCAGGTGATTCTGGCCAATGTGATGGTAGGAACAGTGGTAGTGAAATTTCAGCAGGTGTCTTTCCTGGCATTTGTTTTCTCAATTCTAATGCCTAAAATGCAGGTGCTGGCATCTTGGACCATAAGGTTGAGACCACTCATGATAAATAAACAAGGAGCCTGACACCTGGAGCACTATACCAGTCCAGAATCACCTACCTGGGTTTTACATGAGAAACTATTCTCTTGCATTTGTGTTAGTTTAGCGTTTCCTATACACATTGGCTAACCCTTATACTTCTAACTATTCAGGGCTCTTCATCAGGATGTCATGCTAATATTCCTGTACCTCAATAAGCTCATAGTGCAGTAATAATAACTCATTATTTTAATGATCACATTAGAAAGAGGCAAGATTTCATTGTGCTTGAATTCCAAAGTCAGTGCACATTTCATACTTTTGATTCGTTCTTTAACTAAGAGAAATTTATATGACTATAAGGCCCTTCTTAGTCCAAATTATCTGCCTCATCCAATGACATGAGTTATCTATAGACTAATTTCATTGTTTTATAATACTGTCTCCAGAGGTGTCCCGTTAAAATATTACTTTGTACCTAAAATGAACAGCCAACACTTACACTTTAGGTTAACATCCCAAAGGGTCTAAAATTGGCATCCAGGGAACATTAACTTTAATGTTCCTTCTAAAGTAAAGTTTTAGTTCTGGAGTAAAGATATCAATAGTTACCTGAAGACATACATAGCTCTTATGACAAATTTTTTGTGGTACAAATCATGGCTTAATCTTTAGGGTTCTGGGAAAAATTGAAAAGAAGAATTTTAGACTCACTCCTGAGAATTCTGAAAACTGCCAGGGAATTCCCATTGCAGCCTCTCCACTTCATAACCCTTCCCAACACTTCCTTCAGTTAATAATTTTCAACTTTCTGTTTTTCAAGGGAAAATTAGTATTGTAGTAATTAATCCACTTTAGACTGTTAAGGGCTGCTGTGTGCACAAGTAAGAGTGTTCCTTCCTCCCCATCACTGCACGTACCCTACAGTGGGAGTACAGGGTACCAGCCTTGTCCTACTTTGGCTAGTAAGGGAGGTAACAGTGTGGGAGTATTTCTTGGAATAGTTCCTGGAGTCTCAACTCAGGAGCACTTCTCCTAAGCCTGAGTGACATTCCCCTCAGGCTTAGGGGAACTCCTTGGGAAAACCAATGTTGAAGTCAAGGGGTAAAATTGAGACCAGCTAAAACTTAGGTATCTGGCCTCACCATTCAAGAAATGCATAGATTTGCATCAACCTGTAGGAGGGCAAACACTAATTGGAAGTGAGCCTCAGACATGGTAAAAAGGCTTCTAGGACCCCTGGGTCAGTTGGGCTTATCTTATGACTAAACAACTCAGAAGGTCTCAGGTGGAAGTTAAGTAGTTACTGAAAGCGATGGGGAACATGGAGTTTGTGCTGAACCCCTCTAA
The DNA here is from genome assembly GCA_004026885.1 of Lyroderma lyra. Taxonomy (NCBI): domain Eukaryota; kingdom Metazoa; phylum Chordata; class Mammalia; order Chiroptera; family Megadermatidae; genus Lyroderma; species Lyroderma lyra. Next base: position 45,027 of record PVJL010001598.1, read on the forward strand.
CATTTATATTTTATGTTTTATACTCACAGACATTTTAAAGAATAAATAAAGTAAGATGAGGAGAGGTATTCTGCGAATGAACAGAAGAATTGAAGGTAATGATGAATTGCTATTCTATCCACGTGTTACCTTTAGTCTTTGTGTGAATATCACTTCTATAATATGATCTTTATAAAGATTGACTTGAAGAAATTTATCTGCGCATTTGCCCAAATTTATATGCATCTCAGGGGAACTTGATATAATAGAAGGAAATTTTGCAGGGCTGCATAGATCCTAATTTCAATTTTGTCTCGGACCCCTTACTAGTTGCATAATTATGTGCCCCTTAATATTTTTGAGATTCATTTTTTTCTGTAAATAATACGTGTTCTCATCATGGTTATAGTGTTCCAATTATGAAGTATAGGTAAAACAAGTCTAGCACATTGCTCCTTGCCAACCCCATCACAATGTCTGAACCAGAAGCCACTTGGAGCAGGTGTAGAGCTTATCCCTTGATCCTATCATCAATCCGCCAGCCAGGGACATGCAAAGATACTGGTGATGATGTCAGGAGTGTTCACCACAGTTCTGAGGCTGGAACATCCAAGATCATAATCTTTAAACCCAAAATTGTGGTGAAAGCAGACGTCTCTCTGGGCACATCTAAGCCTCAGCTTGGCCAGGGATGGAGTACATGGTCTCCTGCGGTTTTGTGTGTCCTGTAATTCTTTGAACAGCAAGGTTTTGCCTTTGTTATTTTGATCAAGCCACTGCAGCAGATCTGACCCAGTTTAGCTGTTACCATTTCCTCCTTGCAAAAATGAAGCTCAGAGAGCCAGGGCTGTTGTGCTACTTTTATAATCTGCGTACTGCTTGTCTGCTTTCTCCCCTCTCCTGAGTACTCTGGGGCCCAGCTTGATCTAGGTCCTCTCAGCAGCTGGTCTGTGTTAGATCTCAAGGTTCTTATACTTCTGCTTGTTGCTGTCCAACCAATGAGTTGATTCAGTGTTAGTTGCAGCAACCAGTTGCCTACTCTGCGATACCCAAGTCCCCCCACCCAAAAAATTCCTTTCTGGCCTCCACATTAACCTATATTTCCACTTGGATGAAGCCTCAGAGCCTCATTGAGGGAAGACTAGAGAGTGGGGCAATTTGCACAGTAGCATCCATTTGTCCAGACATTGGCACAAACTGGTGATCAGATTAGCGGTCTTTATCCTTGGAAATCTGAAGTCAAGCATGGAGGTAGAGAACCAGGATACAAGCCTGGCTTGGTTAGATAAGCGGGAGAGGGAAAGAAGAAATCTGGATTTGGGGAGCTCAGTCCAAGATGAATCTCTGCAGTGGGGCACGTAAAGGAGCAGGTGCCAGCATAAGGCAGTTACTGGTTCCTGGAGGAAAGGGCCCTCAAGATACCATGCTAGTGGTTAATTATGGGGGGTGGGGTGGGAATATGAACAAACACTCCTTCTTTCTTTGTACTTTTCAAATTCTCTAAAAACACATAATGTGACAAATGCTGCAAGAAAGGCATTCACTATACTCCACAGGGATTTTAAAGGTTGAATTTCTATGACTCTGTGCCTGACCTTTCGTGGTTGAGAGAAGGGACAAAGTAACTGTCACAGGTACGGGTACAGTCTGTGTAGGCTTTACTGCCTTCTTCATGGCTTCCTTAGATTATAGTCCCTTTTATTTGTGTGCCCCTGTGACAAGTATACTTGTATGTCTGTCATTCCACTTGCACCTCTTGAGGTGACCCCACTTTAGCATGACACCTTCCTTCTACCTTCTCCAGCAGCATCCATAATACAATCATGGTTATTTGATTAAAAGACTGTTCACAGAACATTTCTTTTTCCTGGGAGAATATCCTTACATCCATAGGCTGAAGTGGAGACTTAGCCAAGTTTTAGAGATTCAATGCAGATAGGAGCCTTGGCCATAGATCTATAGTTAATTGATTCATTTCCTCACTATCTTTTTGCTCTGTATAGACACATGTTGCTTGAACCACCTTGATCAGATAATTCTGGTAAAAAATACATTTGATGAGACAAAACTAGGGAGCTATCTATGTGGATGGATCCAAAGCTTCTTTTTTTCTTTCTTTACCTGAGGCTACGCATTTCTGACTGGCAGTGATTTGGTCAACCATGTTATTTCAGACAGCTTCACATTGAATACAAGCAGCTCAATGCAAAATGATCAATTAAGCCAGGATGGCAAAGACATGAACTGGAGTTCTAGCTTGGATATAAAAAAATCTAGATCTTTCCTGTCCACAGTTTTCTCATCAACAAAAAGAGGATAAAAGTTCTTGTTGACTTAATGACTCGTTACTGTCAGGATCAAATCAGGTTGTGAATATTGCATTCCTCTGCAATTTAAAGTGCTGTACATGTGGATGGTGCATTTATCAACACCGTGGCCACTGCACAGTCTAATCAGATCAATTAAGATCAATCAGATCAACCAGTTCTCAGAAGGAGAGAGCTGGTTACCATGTAAAAACAGCCTGCTTAAGGGCCTTCCCTGGTGTATAATTTGCCACTTTTCCCCATTTTTACTACTGTTTAGCCCTGGAAACACTGCAAGTGATTTCCATCTGATTTAAGAAAGTAATGGAGCAAAGAGACTATCTGTAAACATAAAGAATACAATGGGAAACATTACATGTGTATATAGAGAAAGAGAAATAAAACCAGGAGAAAAAAGTTTATAGCTTGTCTCAAAAGAATTATAAAATTAGTGGATGAAGGGTATGTTGTTATATTTTTATATTTGCATTTTGCCAATGGAAGGCCTCATAACATTTTTACTGTACCTGTAGATTTGGCTCTTCTGCCTGTCACATGGATTGAAAGCTGAGCCTCCAGACCTGGGAACTGCTGGGACGTGAGCCAATTCCAGGGACGTGAGAAAGTCTGAAGTGGTGATGGGCCAGCCTTCTTTAGCATCTTGGCCTGGCATAGAGCTGAGCAGGTGCACGGCATCAGGTCTGATGGAGCTGTTCATGCCCAGGTTTCAATCAGACTCTCTTAAAGATGCTCTTCTTGGTGACACATGGTCCACTTCCCACCTTTCTCATTTGGAGTCCATCTTAAAAAAGGAAACCAAACCCAAACAAGTCAAATGTTAATTAATACAGGACCTCATCACTCCAACCAATCTTGCTGCCTATCCTTTATTGCTCTGATGTTGTCATTCTAATGCTTTTGAATGATTGCTGACTCAGTGTTTAATCTATAGCTGAAGGAGTTTTGTTCGTGCATTGCAAAGTTGGTTATTTGTTTATCCAGTTTGCTATGGACCGAATTGCCTATCTCCAATATTTATACGTTGTAGCCTTAACATCTAATATGACTGTATTTGGAGATAGGGCTTTTAGGAGGTAATTGTGGATAAATGAGGTCATAAGTGTAGCTATTCTGATGAGACTGGTGGTCTTATAGAAGAGGAAGAGAGATCTCTTTGTCTATCACGTGAGGACACAGCAAGAAGAGAGCTGTCTGCAAGTCAAGAAGAGAGTTCTCACCAGGAACTAAATCAGCTGGCATGTTGATCTTGAATGTCCCCGTCCCAGTATCTAGAACTGTGAGATACTAAATTTCTGTTTAATCCACCACAGTTTATAGCATTTTGTTATATAGCTTGAGTTGACTATTGCACAGTTAAAGTAAAGAGGGGTTTACTTGTTCTCAATCAATTAAGAAGAATCCATTCAGATATCCGATTATAAATGCATCCCTGTTTTCCACATAAGCTGTTCACTCGTTCAGAAAACAAAAGGGTGGGTGACAGTTGATTTCGCACACTGATGTCCGAAGCGGTTGCCTAGCTGGACAATGTTTGCCCAATGATACCGAGCTAGGCCTAGCACCGAAGCCTGCTGAGCACTATTCTAGTGTGCTTGTCATCATGCCACAAACTTAGAGACCGTCAAATCCAGAAACTGGTTCAAAGTGCCAGAATAACCTACCTAATCATGACTCAAAATCCAGGAACCATAGAGGATTGATAAAAATGACCATGTTGAAAAAATGTTCTGTACAGCAAAAACAAAGTGAACCAAAACCCACCATAAGCAAAGTCAAAAGGCAAATAAGAGACTAGAAAAAATTCCTGGGCAACTCATATCATAGATTAAGAACCCGATAGGAAAATGGGAAAAGCAAATGAATAGAGAGTTCACAGTTAAAGAAATGCAAATGACTTATATATGAAAAGATTCTGTCTACATCCCTCATAACCAGAGAAATGCAAATTTAAATTTCACTGAGATGTTATTTTTCACCTATCACATTGGCAAAAATCCAAAAATTTAGTTATATACTTGTATTTCATTGTAATATATTCTCTGGGGCAACAGGCACTCTCATTCATGATGAAAAGGAAAATTAGCACAAGCCTTTTGTGGAGTAAGTAAAAAAATATCCCAAACTGTAAGTGAACTTCCTTTTTGACTCAGATTTTCATTTATGAGAATCAATACTATAGCTTGCACAAGTGCAAAATGACTTTTGTCCAAAGTTATTTATTTCAGCGTTATTTGCAAGAGTAAACAACTGGAACTAACCCAGAGCTCCATCAATGGGAGACTGCTCAACTATATTGTGGTATAAACAAATGATGGGATACACGGACGGACGCCAGAAAGAAAAGAATGAAGACCTCCCTGTGTAGTGATATGGAAAGATCTCTAAAGTCTATTGTTAGCTGAAAAAGCAAAGGATGCTGCTGCCTTCCCCACACGAAATCTTATGCAGACCTGTGTAAGTACTGGAAGCTACACAAGCTCGTCGGGGGCCTCTGGGGATGGGTGGGTATGCAAGTGAAGGGAGGGATGGAGACTTTTGACTCTGTACATTTCCTTAAAATAATTTTTTAAACTACATGAATATATTACCTTTCATAATTTAATAAAAATAAATAAAACAACAAAGAGGGAGAAAAGGGAAAAGAAACCCAGGAGGGGAATCCAGGTTCCCCTCAGTAACCTGTGCCACTTTGTTCTATTTCCTGATGAGAAGAAGTTCTTTATGATGGCGATTTTCAGCAGTCTCAGGGCAATAACAACTTTATTTGGCAGTTTAACAAAATACATACAGAACAGTTATTCATCCCATACTCTGAAAGTATAACACTTAAAAGAAGTTTGGCCCAGAAACTGAAAAATACCATCCCAGGATAATCTTCCACTTGCTGACCATCTGTGGCATGACATAATGGGAATACACCTTAGAGCAGACCTGGACAGACCTTTTCAGGGCTAGGGCTACTTCTCTGAGTGTCGCAGTCTATTTATTACTCAGGTGGTCACCCCAAAATTGCTTGGCGGTCCACTGGTGGACCATGATCGACATCTTGCTCATCCCTGCCTATGAGGCAAATCACATTTGGGTTTAAATCTCATGTCTGCCACTAACAAACCTGTGTTCTTGGATGAGTACCTTCACTTCTAAGACTTCAGTTACTGCCCTTGTAGATGATCATAGTAGTAATACTCACAGCAGTAACATTGAGTATCCATTAGAATCACCCAGGTTAAAGATCTAACACTGTTAGACTTCTCCCAGATGATAGCTCTTATTGGATGACTTCTATAGTGATTGTCAGGAAAATTCTACCAAGCCAGTAGGTATTAGCAAAATAAAAGCAGTCCACAGAGGTCAGCAACATCTGACCTATCTGGAATTTCATTATCCCTGATCTCACTCACCCTCAGAACGAAGAACACAGAAACAGAAAAAAGCAAATAGAACAGAGCCTACGAATAGCTATATGAAAGTTGGAGCATTCCACTCTTAGAAGAACCCCCTGAAAGCCCCTGTAGAGCTGATGTGGTATGGATTTCATGGCAGTGGTAAGAATGGAATTAGAGAAGGGACTGGCTTAGTGATTTGGTGCCCAGTGACAGTGATAGATCATGGACTGAGAGAAGAGCTATAGAAAGCAAAGTCAAGAACTTAAGAGCATAGCAGTTGAGACCTTTTATCTAGGAACACCTCTCTACATACCCCAAGATGTTATGAAGACCCTGCTGGGTCTGCAGTAAGTATTTATATATTAGTTTTGAAAAGGTAGAGAAGGATAAAGACTTTTATGAAAAAGTTAAAATAAAAATAAATGTTGATGCTTAAATACCTACTTATTTTGATAACTCTTAAATTACTCATTCCCTGTGGTTTTTTTTTTTCACCAATAGCTAAAAATTTCACAGTATTTGGTACCTAAAGGCTCATTAGAAATAGAAACTCTAATGGAAAAGCCTGGGCTGAGATGAATAAAAACATTTCAATGTAACTTGAAATAAGAAAGCTGCACAATAAATGGGATATTGTTCTTATGTGCTCATGGAAACCCGGGTAAGTAAACAGAACCACGTTACCTGTCCTGCCTTTGGTTTAAGGTGTGTGTAAGCACAGAGCACAGCCTGTAATGTTTTCCACTAGTATATCTACTCAAGTTATTCCTACTTGTTTAGATTTTAGAAATCCAAGAGCTGAACAATGACTTTTGCAAGTTGCAAATTGCTTGAAGGGCAAACACTTCAGTTGTTATGTGTGTAACTTGGTAAATGATACCCTTCTCTGAAGCTAAGGAACAGAGGTCTTAATCCCTGTTGAGCTTTTGTTTATAGAGACATAGGCATAATGAGGGGGCTTGCCCCCCAAACTCTGCTGCCATCCACTTGGGATAACTACAACTCTCCTCAGCAAAACCACCACAAGAAAAGCTGCCACATTTTCCAAACAGGCAGCAATCAAGCTGTCAGTGCACCCTCTGCATCACATATTTTGTGGATGACATATGTGGCAGTGTTCTTTTGGGTCAACATTCCTCCTTTGTTATGTGGAGCCCCACTTACTCTGCAAACAGTCATACCACTGCTGTGGCTGCTAACCGGAGAAACTGTAGGACCAGATCCAGGAAGCGTGTTTATAATGGAAACTGACAAGTCACCTCTATTATTGTTAGTACCATCATACAAACGAAGTAATAATGGAGACTCAACTCATTATTGAATTCCACTTCAAGAACAGAGTAAGTACTGATCCATATTCCCTGGGTACCTTGGAGTGATGTTAGGGGTTGTACGTGTGTGGGGGAAGGGGATTGGTGGGGGACAGGCAGGGAAGATGTAACCGAAATAATCTGGGATCTACCCCTAGTGTTCTTGCACATCTCTATGCCTGACTCCTCATCTCCACGTTATTTGAATAAACTCTTGTATGGAAGTAGATTTAGGAAAAATAACCCCTCAGATTCTTCTGATATAATAATAATAAATATATAATACAGGTAATGATCTACACAATATAATAGCTAACATTTATTAAAGGTGTTCTGTGTGCCAGACACGCTCCTAAAGCTACCCTTTCCTATATGGTTGCAACCTTTTTTCTGTGATTAACACAATCAGTTGATATTACAGTTTGGAAATTAACTGCAAAAAGTCATCCACATTTTTTCCCTTATCCCCCTGTGATCACGTTTTATATTTTCATGAGGAAAAAAAAATGGATAGAAAACATTATCCTGAGGCTCAGTTTCCTTATTTTTAGTATACAGAGATAATAAAATCTTCTTTGTCTCTATTGATATATATTAATAGTTATTATTATCAAAGTGAGATGGTCAATTAGATTCAGAATACAGGTAAAAAGTGAAAAAATTAGGGCTCAATTCAGAAATCAAATTTTGCAAACCAAGAAGGTAGGGCTATACCTAAACTGGGCTAAATATCATGAAATACAAAGAAATGTACAGTACTTCCTTCTTTAGATTTACAAGAAGTAATCACTAAACAAGACACTGTTGTGTTACCAAGATAGTGACAAAATTCTGGATCAAAATTTAGAGAAAAGACTGTGGTAGGACTCTAGGAGCAAAATCTGTTAAGAAAGGCAGAAAGCAAGTGGACTGGAGTGATGAAGGCGGTGTAACTAAGTGAGGTCCAGAGGCAGCAGGCGGAGGCCAAGGGGATGTGCTTTTAGAAGCAGCATTGGTGGAGGCGGGAGGGCAAACTGCTAGTCCTAAGCAATCCTCATTATTATGGTACAACTCCCAGAGCCAACCCTTTGTACAAAAATAGAGAAAAGAAATTCATAGCTACATTATGCAGTGAGTATCTTCATGCAAGCGTACAGTGTTGGTGCTTCTATATAATTTGTGTCTCCAGAGAAATCTTATCTGAGGCCAAGGGACAGGGTTCTGTGCATTATTCCTGTGCCCTCATCATGTCCGGGATCACTCTATGTACAGTGGAAAGAATTCAGTTCACATGTACACGGGGACAGGAAACATGAGGAGTTTTGATAGGCTTGGCAGTTGGAATGAAGCAATAGACCTGGAGCTTGGGGCTTTGCTGGTGCTGGCCAGAGGTCAGAGGAGAATGAAGAACTGGGCTTTGTGGAAGGGGATGGTGGACCATCACAGAAAACCAGCTCTCCTAACCTGTTTTCCCAAGGCATGACCCCAATGCAGGTGCAGAGTGCTGAACCACCCACCTCGAAAGCTGGAAAGTCTGTGTCTTTCCCACCCACTCTCCTCCGTCTCCAAATGCCTCTCATTAAAAGTAGACAAAAGTTGAGGCTGGGTGGTGTGATTAATACCGACCTGTCTGGAGGGCACCTCCATCACCCCCCAGTCTTCCCATTTTTCTCAGATGCTGAGAAAATGCTTTTCACAGCTATGATGACACAGCCAGAAATATCACCTTTTGAAGACATCATAACTGTGAGATATGACACTCTTTCGGCCGTTAGAAGGTTATTTGCTGTAGCTATTAAATACAGCCCTGTCACTCCCACTCACCTGAGCCATATTTCCTCCCTCAATAGATTATCCATAAATATAGGCTCAGGTACAAATAGAAATAATGAACGTTCAGAGCTGAAGAAGACATGCACTGGCAAATCCTGCCAAAGGGCAAGCTTTCCCTCTGGGAAGGGAGCACTTGCTCTTGGGCGCGGGCTCAGCAGACCCTGGGCAGTGGGTCTCAGATGCTTCGGTCAATGTGACTCCTCCAAAGAGTGCAGGGCACAGGCGTCAAAAGTCCCAAGGATGTGCCAGATTGTCCACTTGGTGGTCCCATCTACAGGGCTGCCATTTGGTTATTAGGATGAGTCAGTAGTAGCAGCTTGTCTAGTATTTAACTTAATATTAATATCGGCAATGATGCATGACATTTGTATAGACTCTACAATGTCCGAAGCACTTCACAGACAGTACTATACTAATTTAATCGAATATATACAGGCATAGCTTGTTTTATTGCACTTCACTTGATTGTGCTTCACAGAGAGTATGTTTTCAAACAAGTTGAGGCAAAACTGTCCACCAGCGAAAAGATTACAACTCGCTTTGTTGCAATAGTGTCTCCAAGGTATGCTCATATGATTAATATATATTTAATATGTATAATTATATATAGAATATACAAATTGAACATATATATGTATATATTTGTTGTTTTTCCAATCCAGATGCTTTATTAAGTATCTCATGTGTGCTTAGCACTTTCCTAGGAACCTGGTGAGATGCAGAAAAATGGAGGAAATATGTAGCAATACAGCTTTACCCTGTGCAGGAGCAGGAGAACACCGCTGGATAATGAATGGAGCTTGCATAGCACAGGTGAATGATTTTGTAGGTGTTTGGAGAGAAGGATGATCAACCATTTGTGGGAATTAAGAGGACACGAGTTCGGCTCTGAGAAAGGGAGGTCTGGAAGGGGCCTTCACCTGGATTCTAAAAACGAGGTGTCTGCCGAGAATTCAGCAGGTCATCCCAAGGGGTGAGTAGAAAGATAAGGAAACAGGAGCATCCCAACATTTATGGGAAAATGTGCTAGAAGAAAATACAATGCCTGAATTGCTCATGAGACTTCCCACGCTGAAGGAAAGAATTTTGGGAAAATGAGGCCTTAGAAATCATTTGTAGATTTGTGTGATACTGCGATGTGGTGATTACCAAGAATTGTCTACCAGTTCAAAAACTTCTCTTGTTCACAAGAGCTTGTGTCCCACCCATATTCTTAAATACATTTTTGCCTAAGTGAGGTAAAACCCTAGGGAAAAACTACGAGAGACACAAAATTTAGTGTCATTTCATGGCTTAAGATAGATCTGTCCACCACAGAGAAAAAAGTGTTAGTCTATCTTTGAGCAATGTTTTTGTCTACAAAACCCAAATTTCCTCAAACTGATGTTAGATTTCATTAGCCAAGCAGACACACCTCATGCAGAGGCTCCTTGTCATTAAAGGAGATCATATTTAACAAACATGAATTAATTTAATAAGTTCATCCTTCCATTGGTTAAATATTTTCATGTGGCAATAGCTCTGTTTATAAAATAAAGTATTAATTCCCTTTTGACAGTAGAAGTACATGACACACATAGATGTAGGCTAAATGTCTTAAACACTTCATCAGCTTTTGATCTCCAGTGTATTATCTAGCTTGAAGCTATAATAAACACATAAAATTCATACAAATATGCCTATAAATGTTATTAATATATACAAGTGCTGTCCATTAAAAATCAAGACATAAATTCCTTTCTTTTTTATATTATATGATGGATACTTTCTGAACAGCCCTTGTACATGTATATACAGGGTCTGGCAGAAGTAACACTCAGACTTGAATTATTTTATCACAAAATCACAACCATACATGCTTATGATTTTGTAATAAAAGACTGGTGTAGATTACCAGCTCATAAAAAGGGGGCATTATTTGTGTAACCATAAGCATATATGGTTAGGATTTTGTAATAAAATAATAACTCAAGTCTAGGCATTACTTCTGCCGGACCTTGTATATAGGGCAGGCGGGGATGCAGATAAGAGATAGAGATAGAGATAGAGATAGAGATAGAGATAGAGATAGATAGAGAGAGAGAGAGAGAGAGAGAGAGAGAGAGTTAGAGTTGACCCTCCACTGCCTATCACCACATAGTAGCTGGAAAGAGCCTTTTGAAAGGCAAAGCAGATCTTGTCAGTTCCTGCTCCAAGCCCTCCAGTGGCTTCCCACTACAGTTAGAATGAAATCCAGAGTCCTCACCACAGCCTGGAGGGCCCTTTCTGATTTCCTATTGTCCTTACTCACTCCACACCCACACTGTCTTTCTGCTGTTCTTCAAAGATGCCCAGCACATTTCTGTCCCAGCGCCTTCCCTTGGGTGCTGCCTTTGACTGGAACACACTTCCCTCCGTCTTCACGTGGCTCACTCCTTTATTTTATTCAGATCTCTGCTTAAAGGTTACCTCCTTGGCGAGGCCTTTCCTGGTCACCCCCCTGAGGTTGCCCCTTATGCTTCTCTGGCCCATTGTCCTGCTATATTTTGCTTCCTAGGAATTAGCACCATCTGACATTTTATAATACATCTATCTGTTACTCACTTAATTTATATCTCCTAAGTGGGGATGTCAGTTCACCAATGGAATGAGTTCTGTTTTGTTTTTTCCTCTATCTCTGGCACATAGAAGATATTCATTAAAAGCTTGCTAAATGAATAAATAAATAAAGTAGGTTAGTATTTGTTGGCATATGTATGCATGTATGTATTGATTGATTGCTTTATATTTACCATCATAAATCCACTACCTACCCTGAGAACTAGAGCAGTATCAGAAACTGTCATCTGCCTGTGTTGGCTGCTCCATCCCTCATACACTCTGTTCTTCCAACCAAGGTAACACTTGTCCTAATCTTGTGTGATAATTCCCTTCCTTTTGAAATACAGTTTTATTATGTATACGTGTGCATCTAAAATTGTAGAATGTTTAGAATATACTGTTTCATTTTATTTGATACTGAACTTCATTTAAAAAGAGTATGATTCTACATGTAATATTCTTCCACTCAATTTTATATTGTTTAGATTCATCAATATTATTTTGATACTTTGATATTATATTATTTCAATATACAAGGTGTGTCTGGAAAAAAAAATCCAACCATGAATGCCTCTATTTTTCATACTTTCTGGACAGCCCTCATGTCTGTGGTCCATTCTTTTTCACAGCTACACAGGAGTATTCTATTTTGTGACTGTACCACAATTACTTTTCACATTGTCCTTGAGTGAGTCTTTTAGGATGGTTGTCTCCCTCAAGAGTAGAGAAAATCTGGCAGAGTCCTTAAGTAATTTGTCCAAGGCCACAGAAATAGTGCAAAATCATTCTCTATTGAGGATCCTTTCCAATTTGTAGAGACTTGTTAAGGGGAATCTTGAAAGTGATGCCTTATATTCAGTTGAAAACTGAGCATATACTACCATCTCTTGCCCCCTTTCCTCTGAAACAGCTTTTCCCAGCTCTCCTAGATGCAGAAAATGCATTTAACAATAATCAACAGCCTCTCATAAGAAAATCTCCCAACAAATTAGATACAGAAGGAACATACCTCAATATTATAAGGGCCATAGATGACAAGCGCACAACTAACATCAAACTTAACAGTGAAAAGATGAAAATGTTTCCTTTAAAATTAGGAACAAGACAAGGGTGTCCACTCTCACCAGTCCCATTCAACATAGTACTGTAAGTCCTAGCTAGAGCAATCAGGCAAGAAAAAGAAATCAAGCCATCCAAGTTAGAAAGGAAATAAAATTGTCTCTGCAGATGACATGATCCTATATGGAGACAACCTTTAAGATTCCACCAAAAATTGTTAGCACTAATAAATAAATTCAGTGAAGTTGCAGGATACAACATACAAAATCAATATACAATCATTTCTATGCACCAACAACAAATATTTGAAAGAAAAATAAAAATAAGCTATTCAATTTATAATAGCATCAAAAACAATAAAATCCATAGGAATAAATTAAATGAGAGGTGAAAAATCTCTACACTTAAAACCATAAAACATTGATGAAAAAAACTGAAGACATAAATAAAGAGAAAGATATCCTGTGTTTGTGTATTGGAACAATCAATATTGTTAAAATATCCATACTACTGAAAGCCATCTATAGATGGAATTAAATTCTTATCAAAATTCCAACAATATTTTTCATAAAAATAGAAAAAAATCCTAAAATTTGTTTGGAACCACAAGAGAACTTTACATGGGCAAAATAATCTTCAGAAAGAAGAACAAATTTGAAGGTATCACATTTGCTAATTTCCAGCTATTGGAACCACAAGAGAACTTTACATGGGCAAAATAATCTTCAGAAAGAAGAACAAATTTGAAGGTATCACATTTCCTAATTTCCAGCTATATTATAAAAGTACAGTAATTAAACAGTATGGTACTAACATAAAAAAAGACACACAGACCACTGAAATAGAAGAGAGAGCCCAGAAATAAACCCATGCATATATTTGATGAAGGATCCAAAAACAGTCAGGGGGAAAAAGATAATCTTTTCAATAAAGGTGTTGAGAAAACTGGATATTTACATGCAAAAGAATAAAATCAGACCCCTATTTATACCATTCACAAAAATTGACTCAAAGTGAATTATAGACTTATACATAAGACCTGAAACTTTCAAACTTCTAGAAGAAAACTTAGGGAAAAAGTCCCTTGACATTGGTCTTGGCAATGATTTTTTTTTTTTTTAATATGACATCAAAAGCACAGGGAACAAAAAGAAGTAAGTGGGAACCATATCAAACTAAAAAGCTCTGCACAGCAAAATAAACAATCAGCAAAATAAAAAAGGAAACTTACAGAAAATATCTGCAAACCATCTATCAGATAAGTGGTTAATATTTAAAACATATAAAAGGCTCACAAAACTCAGGAGCAAAATAACAGACAATTCAATTAAAGAATGGACCAAGGACCCAAAATAGATACAGTTTCCCAAAGAAATCATACAGATGGGAGGGGGATTGGGAATGGGTGAAAAGGGGGAGGGATTAAGAAGTATAAATTGGTTGTTATAAAGTAGTCATGAGGATGTAGGATATAGCACAAGGAATATAGTCAGTAATATTTTAATAACTGTGTATGGCGTCAGATGGGTACTAGATTTATTGGGGTGATAGATGGAGGATTGGGGCAGGGTAATGAAGGTGAAGAGATTAAGAAGTACATATTGGTAGTTACAAAATAGTCATGGGGATGCAAAGTAAAGCATAGGGAATATAGGCAATAATACGATAATAACTATGTATAGTGCCAGGTGGGTAGAAGTCAGGGGGATCACTTCTTAAATTATATAAATGTCTAAGCACTGTGATGTACACCTGAAATTAATATAAATAATACTGAATGACAACTGTACTTGAAAAAATTTAAAAACAGGGAAAGGTGAAGGCAAATTAGATTTAAATTTTCATCTATAAAACAAGTCATGGGGATGTAACGTATAGCATAGGGAATATGGTCAATAATATTGTGATAGTGTGGCACAGTGTCAGGTGGTTGCTGGACTTGCCATGGTGATCACTTATTTAGGTATATAAATGTTGAATAACTATGATATACCCCTGATTCTAATATAATATTGTATTGTAGTTATACCATAATAAAAATCTTAAAAAAACAGATGGCTAACAGTTATATGAAAATATATTGAACATCACTAATCATCAGGAAAATATCATCTCATACATGTTAGAATGGCTATTACCGAAAAAATAACAAGAGCTAACAAGTGTTGGCAAGGGGGTAGCAAAAAGGGAACATTACTGTATTGGTGGAAACATAAATTGGTTCAACTACTATGGCAAACAGTATGGGGTTCCTCAAAGTTAAAAACAGAGCTACTATATGCTCCAGCAATTCCACCTCTGGGTATATCCAAAGGAAATGAAATCACTATCTCTAAGGGATATCTCTACCCCCATGTTCATTGCAGAATTATTTAAAATAGCCAAGACATGAAAATGACCTAAGTGTGTACTCACTTATGAATGAATAAGGAAATGTGGAGTTTATGTATATACATATATACACATATATGCAATGGAAATACTATTCAGTCATAAACAAAGAAATCTTGCCATTGGCAACAACATGGATGGACCTTGAAAGCATTATGCTAAATGAGATTAGACAGAGAAAGACAAATACTGTATGATTTCACTTATGTAAGGAATTTAAAAACCCCAACAAACTCATGGAAACAGACAGTAGAGTGGAGGTTACCAGGGGCTGTGGATTAAAGGAAAAAATGAGGAGATATTGGCTAGAGGGTACAAACTTCCAGTTATAAGATGAATAAGTTCTGGGGATCTAATATTTCGTATCGTAATTATAGATAACAATATTGTATTATACATTTGAAACTTGTTAATAGAGTAGATCTTAAATGTATTCACCATACACAGACAACTGTCTTATTTGAGGAGATGGATGCATTATTTAACTTTATTGTGGTGATCACTTCACAATATAGATGTGTATCAAATTATCATGTTGTATATCTTAAACCTACTCAATGTTGAATATCATTATCTCACAGTAAAAATGAAAAAAATAGAGCAAAGGATAAAACAGTAAAACAAAGTGTGTGTGTATGTGTGTATGTGTACACGTTACATGTGTATGTACACACATAATTTACAAATATTTTTATATTCATTAGCAATTATAGAAATGTGAAGTACAACAACATGCAATACTAGTTATTTTTTCTCAAATGAATTGGCAAAGATGAAAATGAAGGTACTGCTTAGTATTTTTGAAATAGAGGTTTGTGCTGTGGAATTTAATAGAATATGCTTCTAGAAAATTTCTGTTGTTTAAAATTATGGAAGTCATTACCAGAGGGCAAGGTGGGTGAGTTTGGTGGAGTGGGCAGGGGTGGTCAAGTATATGGTGAAGGGTGGAGAATTGACTCTGAGTGGTGAACACACAATACAACACATAAAGGATATATTATCGAATTATACACTTGGAACCTATATAATTTGACTAACCAATGCCACCCCAACAAATTTGATTAAAAATAAATAAAATAAAATTATAGAAGTCACTTTGGTTTATTTATGGCTATGAAAAATGCATTACTTCATTTATAAAAGAATACAGGGAACCAGGAATATGCATTCCAATAAGAAAATGGTGGGTAATCTTTTTTTATTTTATAAAAGATCATTTAGAAAATAGTTTACATATTAGAATGTTCATGAATCAGCATGGAATCTTACAGTTAATTAAATGCTAATAAATCAACTGGTTCTAAAAATTAAGGATCAAATTAAATTAATATCAAATAATTAAGATTAATAGAAACACAGATGATTGGTGGTGTGCTCCAGAATCTGTCTCTCTTTCTCTGTCTCCAAAGCAGCATTAGACTTAGAATATTGCTCATGATTAAAGAAAAGCACTCATAGGAATGTAAATTAGTAAAAGCTTGTGGCAAAATTTGGCAACATGTAAAGGACTTAAAATTGTAAACATGCTTTGACAGAGAAGTCTCATTTTTAGGAACTAAAGAAATCATCTGACAAATGTTCATAGATGTTTGTAGAAGGGTGTCCACCGAAGTATTGTTAGTATTGAGAAATTGGAAATAAATGAAATATTCAACAGTGGGGAATTAGTTTAAAACGTATTCCATGTGGAGTAGAACATGCAGTGCACCATGAACCTGTGACTAATTTAATGTAGACGTTAATTCGGAGTGTGCTGAAAAATAAGATAGTCATACGATAGTAAATGCAAAATGAGCTACCGTATAGTATGTTTAGTATGATTCTTCTCACGTAAAGTCTGTAAACACATGTACAAACATATCCACGCAGCGGCAATTGCCGGGACTAACACGGGCGCTGCCCGGAAGTACCCAGCCGCGTAACAGGAAAATCGGAGGCATTTACGGCTGGACGTTTTCCGGACAGCCCTCGTCGAGCTACAGGCTAACGCCATGTACTTCTAGAACTAAGTAATGTTCTCTCCTTTCCGTCATTTATTTCTGCCACACATGCATGCTAACTCCGCAACGTCGCTATAATCGGACAACTTCTCCTGTGAGCTACCACCCTTGTTTAAGCCACTGTCACCTTTTTATTTTTTACCTGACATCGTCACTGGGATCCCCCCAAAAGTAGATGTGGAGACAGGAACTGGAGCGCAAGTGCATGGTAACCCCAATGTTGCAAAAGTTCGCTTTAGAACACCTCACCGTACGACCTGCAGCCGTGCTTGCTTTCGCGAACCGGAGGGGACCTGGAGAGGTCCTCGCTTTTCCGCTACGGGACGGAAAGCGACAGCCGCGTCGGCGTTTGCAGCCTGTCGTGATAGACGCCGCCGCGTGGGAAGCCGGCAGAGCGGTCCCCAACGTGCCCGGCAGCGCGCGCAGCGGCGCGCCCGCGGGCTGCGAACTGTGTCTGAGAGCATTTGCACTTTATCTCGATTTAGTTTGTGCCTCCAGGAGCAAGATGCGTCGTCAGGTAATTGCTTTTTCGCTTCACACTACTTGGGCCTACGTAAGGTTTTATGGGAACCCTGTACTTTTAGGTAAGGGCGGGGCCCTGGAATTGGGTTTGGGTGGGAAGCAGAAAGGCCAGAATGGAGAAAAACCGGTAAAGCGTGTGTCGGTAAGCTGGGAAGCGCCGGGTGCCGCGTCAACTTGGGCACAGCCCCACTCTGGTCTGTGTGACTGAGCCTCAGAGCTGACCCACTGAGGGACAAGAAAGCCAAGGCATTTATCTGTCAATTTGCAGCCCTCCTCGGTTGAGGGTCGCCCCAGGCGTCAGTTTTCTGGTGGCTGGTACTCCTAAGCTGCCCACTGTGTGGGCTGAGCAAACTCCCCCAGCTTCAGAGGAGAATCCTCACTCGGAGGAGCAGCGGTGTGCTTGCCAGGGCAGGAGTGCCGGCAGAACTTTCTATTGCACTTACCGCTGAGTCCCTGTGTACTTCCAGGAGATGTGACACAGAGCATCATCTGCCTGGTGTCCCTGAATTTGTCACAGCGTCTCAGAAAGTCCTGCTTCCACCCCCATTCCCCTGGAGCTTCAGCACAGTCTCCTGAGGGATTAAACTGAAGTTATAGTG
The DNA here is from genome assembly GCA_004026885.1 of Lyroderma lyra. Lineage (NCBI taxonomy): Eukaryota > Metazoa > Chordata > Mammalia > Chiroptera > Megadermatidae > Lyroderma > Lyroderma lyra. The sequence goes on from PVJL010001598.1 coordinate 62,992, forward strand.
TGTCTCATCTTTGCTTGAAATTCTCCAAAAGCTTCTCATAACAAACAGAAACCCAAAGCGCTCACATAGTCCACAAGGCAGTACCTGATCTGGCATCCATGACCCCATGTCTCACTTCCCTCCTCACTGGCCTCACTGTAGCCACACAGGCCTGCACTGCAATATTCCTGCAAGTATAGGCCCACCCAGGACCTTTGCACCAGCTCCCTCTGCCTGAAAGTCTCCTCTCTCCAGCTAGGTACTTACTTCTCTGGCACTGCCCTCCAGTTCCTGCCCACGATGCCTTCTCAGAGCAGCCTTTTGTTGACTGTTCTGTGTAAAAGAGCAGCTCTTTCACTCTGCTGTCCTCTATTCCTGTTTTATTTTTCCCCACGACACTAATCATTATCTGAAAAAACACAATTTTTGTTTTTTGTTTTGGTGTTTAAAAATGTATTTCTCCTTGTCCTTTCCACCCCCAACAGTAGACTGTCCTAACAGAGCTGTGCTTGGTTTTATTTTTGCTTGTTTTGTTTTTATTATTAATTCCCTAGTGCCAGGACTTAATAGATGCTTAATAAGTGCTTAGTATTGAATGATGAATGGATGAATGAATGAGACAAGGACTAATCCTCTTCTAAGGGGAGGGTAGAACAAAATAGAGAACATTTCTCTAGGATCAGATTTTTTTCTTTGGTGTTTCTGTACTAATTAGTTGGGCCACCTTTACTCCCTCTCTGATTGCTTTGCAGCTGACATTCTCAAACACAAGTGTCTGACTGCTTAGGGACATACTATCAGCCCTTTAATCAGATCCCTAGTTCTCCAAGCTGTCTGCTCCCAGGGCTTTCCACACCCTGGAATTACAGGTGAACTGGAGTTCTGGTCAAGAGTACCTGCTCCAGGCAGTCAGTTCCCAGAAGACAGGGCCAGTGTTCTCAGTCTATTCTTGGCTCAAGTTCTCATCAACTCTCCGCTTGTCTCCTTGTCAGGCCAAGGGAAAGAAGCTGGTAAGCTTGGCGTTTAGCTTTGTAGTCCAGACTTCCTTTGCAACACACCCTCCCATAAGCCAAGGCAAAACCATCCTTCCATTACACCTTTCCCAGATTCGCTGGTCCTGGATCCCTGCCCCAGCCTCCACCCTGCCCAGCTGTCATGACAGCTTATGAAACATGAGGTCCACCCACAACTCTCTTCTCTTGTGATTCACCTGAAGTAATAACAAGGCTCCACACTGAGCAGTGATAATATCTTTTCTCCAAAGAACGTGGAATGTTTGGAAATGTGCCTGGCTAACCATCTCTGGCACCCAGAGACATAGAAAGGTCACTCATTAATTTACCCAGGAGAGGAGCGTGAGGTTGGGTTGGAGGTCTCCAATGTGCCTTGTGATTGGGAGTTGCAGAGTTAAAATTTCTGTTTAAATCAGTGGCATTTAATTGCATTTGACGATGGGTACTTCTCTTTGGACCTATTCCATTGCATTTCATTGCGTTCCATAGATAATGAATGTACATTTACGTATACAGAACACTGATGCAAAAATACATTTCTTTGATATATTGTATTGTATTACAGTTTTAGTTTGAAGTTGTGAGACTGGATTTCAAGAGATTGCTAGTATAATTTGTTTCTTTTTCTACCTCTCATAACGGAATTCTTTTTTTAACATGAATCATGTGAAAACATTAGAAAGAAATATTTCTATACTCTTAACTATATCTAAGTGCCTATAAGGAAGTCTCTTAGGGGCTCATGGTGTTCAGATGTCTTCTTAATATTTTTGAGTAGGAAATAATCGATGGATTTCTACATAGGTTTATCTTAAACAATTTGGGGTTTGTATAAAAGTCATTCCACGAATTTTTATTATATCCTGGCCCTTGCAGAGATTTCACTTCAGTAATATTAAGACCTTTTGCAATTCTGTGCTGTTGATGACAATTAACTGTAACATGTGAATTTATATGCAAGAATAAACATTTCCTCTATGTCGATTCAAAAGCACAATATCACAGAAATAATCCATCATTCATAGAATTATTTATTAGCACTATATACATTCTCACTTTTGTGTTTCTCCTTCATATTATTCAAATAATTTGTTCACTTCCCTGCCCTTTACACAGCATACAATTCAGCCTTATCTACAATTCTATATGTAAGACTATGTTTGAAACTTTTAGATATATAACACGAATCAAGGAAACTACTTCCTTTCTGTTCTCAGAGATACGGTTTGTTGTATCTAAGAAACCACTTTGTGTAGAGTTCACAGCTAATAATAAAACTTCCTGCTAATTATTAAATGGTGCTTGTGTGCTAAGCTGTGTGCCAAGTACTTTGCATTTATTATATAGTTTAATTCTCATTCCTGTGAAGTCCCTTTAGCAGATGAAACAACTAAGGAACCTTCCCTAGCTGATTTGATCAAGGGAATCTGAATTCTCTCCTGCATTCTGATGTGGCTGTCTTCACTCATTTGTTTGTATATTTCTTGAAAAAAATGGTTTTTCATCTCCTACTCTGTGTAGAAAGCATATTAGGAATTGTGTTAGGAGCTTCAGGAAATATAGGAATAAGACTCAAACCCTTTCCCCAAGATTCAAAATATAGTTGTATGTACAAACTTTCAAAATAGAGACATCTTAAAATCTTAACAGCTTAACACAATACAAGTGAGTATCTTCTCAGCATGGTGTTTGGTGAGCTTTCTTCCATGTGATGATTTTAGGGTCTAGACTCCTTTCATCAGGTGGGTTTGTCATCCTTGGTGCTTTAGAGTCTTTCACATCTAGCTGGTGAATGGCAAAGAGACATAATATGGGCCAGGCCAGGCCATGGTGCATGTCACTCTTCTATTGACCGGGAATCAGAACATGGGCCTGTGAAATGTGAAAGGTAGCTGGAATATATAATTCAGTGTGTGCACAGAAAGAAAAGGAAATGAGCAATGGTGAGCACATAGCAATTTCTCAGTTGGCCCATTCCTCTGAGCGTCAAATGTGCTTTTACTTCTCAGTAGAACACTTGTCCCTGTCCCATGGAAGTCAACCAAAGATCCATCCAGCTCAATGTTCAGGTACTCCAAGTGATGTACCCCGTGAGGTCCTATTTATGTGAACCCCTATGATCTGATGACTTAGGAACTCTAAGGACAGGTTTTCTGCCCTCTCAGCCTCACCCACATACCCTTACCCCACCCACCACCTCCAGTGTACATTTTTGAAAGACAAGATGACAGCCAGCAGAAACTCCCGTCTGCGTCTGTGGAGTTCGCCAGCCAGGATGAAATCCTGCTGGACAGTGCTTGTAAAGGTTCCTTACAGGAGGAGGGTGAGGGAGGAGACCCTGTTATGCCTCTGGGACAAATTCCTTTGTGCCCTGCTGTTGATGGCCCTTATTGGAGCTTGTTCCCTGTGACCACATCTGAAGCTGGTGTTGGAGAGCTGCACTCCTTGAGGGCTGCCCAGCATTTATTCTTTTGTGCTGGTGCCAGTTTGGGGGCTCAAAGGTTGTTTTAAGTCTCAAGTAGTCACAGTTTTCTTTTGTAATATATGTCCCTTAAAAATGTGGCCAGCTTCTAGTCTGTTTGCTTCCAGACACTTACGTGTGTGGTAGTAGCCAATCCCCAGTCTCTTCTCTAGTGTTGATTCAAACCCGAGTTCGTTCTTCCCGGTCCCACGTGACTTTCTCTGTGAACTAAGTCGACACTATACTTGAGGGTGGGGTGGGTGGGAGGAACTAACCTCCTTAATGTGATCTTCAGCAGTTGTCTGAGTTCCTCTGAGTTACAAATGCAAAGACAGATGCATTGAGCCTTCATGATCAGCAAGCTTTAAAAAAACAGAACAAAAGGCAATACAACAGAGCAGAACCAAACTCAAACTAACAAACAAAAAGAATGAACTGGCAAAGTTTAAAACTGTGCGGAAGGTGTGGACTGGCAGCAGGGTGTTTCCTAGCACATGAAGTAGCCACTGTAGAGCCCATGGCCCTGACCTGCAGTGGGGAAGGGTGAGACCCATCTTGTCTCAGGTAAAGAAAACAAAGAACTTATGGAAAGTAGGAAGACATTAACTGAATAATTTTAGAAGTCATTTATTCTCATTTATTATCATATTGCAGCTTTTGCAAACCTGAGTTGTGAGTCAAGCACTCATAAATGCAGGAACGAGTGAATAAACAAATTCTCAGTGAAAGCTTCTGGAAAATTCATTCCTTTGGTTTGGTAATTCACAAACACAGCCTGCCATCAGTCCTTAGTCTTGGCTCCATGCACCTAAATTGCTCCCCTGCTACATTCTGTAAATTCCTTCATTAGTCTTTTTTTTAATTTTTTTTAATTCCTTTTGGCAGACAACAGGCTTTTGAAGGTAGCACTTGAAGTCATTGTCATCTAAAAATGCATTACAAAAGAGAAAGGATCTTACCAGATGCTTGACTTCTCAACTGAGACTCAGGTCAGGAAGGTGAGGAAGCCTGGGTGGCATAGCACGTGGGCTCAAGGTGACATAGCAGAGGTGATGGAAAATTGGACATCTCTCTGGAAATGGTCCTAGAGCTGCATCTTCGATTGTTGAAAGACAACACAGTGCAATAGAAGTAATACTCATTTTGAAGTTGGTAGGTTTTGTTTGCAGACCAGATCTGTTTGTGAGAGCTATACACCTAGAACCCTCAGCTAGTTACCTAATTTCCTCCTTGCTCATTTTCCTCATCTGTAAAATGTGGGATAATGATGACACATTCTCCCTAGCATTATTAGAAGGATCCAATGGACTAATGGATAGGAAAGTGCTTTTCAAACGGCAAAGCAGTTTCAAATGTGAGTAGTTATTATAATTGGACCTCAATAAATGCTCTTTGATAGCAATGGTCAGTTTTTAACCACATTGTCCTTCCCTGAAGAATTGTGGGTATAGGACATTAATCCCACTGAAACAGGGCTTGTTGGCACCATCTGCTTCCCAGCTCAGAAGACTGTTGGAGAAATGGGAGCAGGACTCATCTCACCCTGGCACACTTTCCCTTGGCAGTATTTTAACAGGTCCAAACTTTTTTCTGGTACAGCATATAGTATCAGTGTGAGAAAGTACAAAGAGCGTTGGGCTGGGGATTCCACCAGATGCTGCATTTCTTCATTATTTTGTTCATTCGTGCATTAATGCAGCAAATATTGTTGAGGACCTGTGACACATCAGTCCCTGTGTGAATCTGCTCTAAGTGTGGAGTTATTTTAATCCCTACTGTCATCTTAATAGGAACTTGACAGAGTCACTTAAACTCTTATTGCATTGGTTGACTCCACTGTCTGCAGTGACCAGCCCTGCCCTGCCTTTGCAGAAATAAAAGGGCTTGACAATTTCGAGGTGTTAGGGTATTATTAGCATTTCTTGAATAGCCCTTGGCATATGGCAGGGCTACGGCACTTAGGTAGGACAGCCACAGAGGAAAGCTAGTCGTAAAGAAAGAGGGATGCTGGTTATGTTTTAAAGACGTTTTGTGAAATGCCCAGAGCTGAACCCAAGATTCTTTCATGAGTGGGTGTGGTGTGAAGTGACGGCCGTGAAAAAAAAAGATGAGACAGTGAATTTGAGGGCAGCAGGAGCAGGCGTGGGAAAATACCTGTAGTGACTGGTTAGTTTTTAACAACCTGCTGCCTCACTGGAGTGGGCAGGCAGGGCAAGGCAGGTCTGTCTGGAAGCCTCGATACAGGATAGCAGCTTGAAAGGAGCTATGGTAGTAATATTCGTTAGCAGTCGTACCACACTTTGTTTTCAGAGTGATTTCCAATGGTTCATTAGTTAATTAAATCCCTGTGAATTAGGTCAGCATTGGTACTTCTTTGACCCCATTAATCCCTTCTCTTCAGCAAGCTGAAGCCCTTAGTCAGCAAGTCAGGCATTCAGCCTTCAGTTAGGTGTGTCCCCCTGAAACTGCATTGGCCTTAAAGGGCAGGCTTAAAGAATGCGGCAGTGATACCCTAACATCTTCTCTTTTTTAATGCTAAATGCAATTTTATTTAATAAACATCAGCCTAAGGAGAATTAGTCGTAATAACTTTAAAGAGTTACTTTCACGCCTCCCCTTTTCTTCCAATAAGAGGAAAACCAGTTGTTTTCGTACTACTTGAACTATTATAAAAAGCCTTTGGCTGCATGACGTAGAGAGGTGCGTTCTGATGTGGCTTCTGCACTTACCATATTTTGGCACGTATAATGGGCACTTTTTTGCCCAAATTTGTGAGGGAAAACTAAGGATGCACATTCTATATGGGTAGTAGTAATTCCGTATCTGTACAAATGTTTTTAATTCGTTTATGTCTACTTATGAGTAAAAAGTGTAACTCTAGACATCAATGATGATATTCCTATGCATAATGATACCCTGAAATACGATAATCATTTTTTTATATAAAAAATTTTTAGGCATAAAATTTCCTGTACCTTGTATCTGTTCTTGTGCTACATAAAATTTCTTGTACCATAATAGGTTAAAAATGCTAAAATTCCTTTATTTTTTATTTCATTTTATTTTATTTTTTTTATGTGGGTAGCTCCCTGGCTGGGACTCGAACCCAGGCTGCAGTGTTGACAGCGCTGAAGCCTTAGCCACTACACCACCAGGGAACTCCTAAAATTCCTTTATAATACAAAAAAATAGTACCTAAATATAAAATAATAAAAATTTGAATTAAAAAATTAAAATGAAAGATTTTTTTCCCTGAAAGTAGGGACCAAAAATGTGGGTGCACATTATACATGGGAGCGCATTATACACAGCAAAATATGGTACTAGCTTATTAAATGAGATGATTTCAACAAGTCACCCACATTTCAACAAGCTCTAAAGATTTATAAGCTTCAGAGTTCACCTTTGTAAAATGTGAATAATCATATTTGGCCTGCTTTCCTCCCTAGTGAATTTTGAGGATGGCACAAAATGTAATGTAAGGAAGTCTGTATGGCCAAAAAAGATATGCTATTCTGACTGGTTGGCAAGATGCTCATGACTTTCATCAAAAGTTGGAAGCTACGCAGTGCCACCCTCTCTCCTCCTGGGCCTAGGGGTTGACATCACTAACCTTTTTTGTTTTCTCCTGAGCTTGGCCTTAGCCCTAGAATCCTTCTCAACATAGCTTTTTAAAGTCACCACTACTGACTGACTAGAATTGGTACAGATAAGAAAAACCTTTGTCAGACCCAAATCTAAATCTCTTTTGCTGTTTATATTTATTTTATGTTATTTGAATAGGAGATATATATATCTCCTATATATATAACCATATATATATGGTTCTAAAACAAAATATTTTCAAAAATGAACTGTTTTCCTCTCTCTGGTCTTCTGCTTTTTCTAAAGTGTAATCTTATCTGGCTTATTTACATGATCTGGTGAATGTTCTCTCAAGAAAAGAAAAATAAAGGACATCTCAAAGCAATGTCATATAGATTAGGAGGTATGAAGTTTTGAATTAAGACAATTTATTCATTGGCAACACCTTGGCTGGGAAATATAATTTGTAAAAATCTAATCTTTTAGCCTATACCACATGCTAGGTAAACTCTATGTATACAGAGCAAAATGATCTTGAGTCTAGTTGAAATGAAGCTAGAGAGTCATGTGACACAACGATGTTCCGAATATTAGCTTCTGTTTTCAGCCTCTGCATGTCTTTCCAGTTTTAACTGAATAAGGAAAACTCATAGAACTGTTATTAACATCACTAACACCTAGGGTGATTGAAGCACTTTTTTTTTTTTTTAATGGAGCATCTCTTTGGCAATACTGAACTAGAAAGGAAACTAGCCAGGGTGAGTGTCTGAGAAAAATTCCCATTTTCAGAGCAGACACCTCAGTGAGATTTAGGCAGACAGAGGAGAGTCAGAGGAGAGTACCATAGGATATAGGGATTCATTTTCTCAGTCAGGATTTAAAGGTGTATCCCATGAACTTGGCTGTTGTAGATTATCATGCAGCGCTGTCTATGGCAAACTTGATATTACTACTGCTCCCTCCCAGATGCCCTCTCATTGTGGAGTGGAATGGAGGGACAGTTTTTTTTTCTCCCAGAATCCCCTTCCCTCTATGATTTTAAGTTAGGGTTTGTTAATGAGAGATGTTTGCATATTATTTGGAAACAGGAAAAGAATGAGGAGTCACTAACTTTTTTAAGGTAGTTGCAGCCAGATTCACGGGTAGGAGAATGATTTATGGTAATATCTTTGGTAGGCCTAGAGAACCACTTGGTTCACCTCTTGAGAACTGGGAGATTTGGTACAAACTTCTCAGGAATTTGTTTTTTCTTTTGTTTGTTTGTTTGTTTGTTTTTTTGAGAATTGAAGCTTTAAGGGTGAAACTGTCAAATTGATTTTCTGATAGAATTATAACTGGTGGCAATAACAACTTCAATGCCAGTGCAAGATGGGTCACTGATAGTCTATGGTAGGCAGTCATAAAAGTTACATTATCAGCTTCAATTTCATGAAGTTAAGTATCTATAGAAAGCAAGAAAGTAATAAAACTATATGGTGGAAATGAAGAGTTTAAGGAATGTGCAGTGGGGCTGTCTATTTTGGAGTGCAATGTGCTCACAGAACTTGGAAAAGAAAAGACAATATCAGGGTTTTAAATGAGTTTTTCAAGGAATGGTATAAGTGCCAGAAACACTGCTTTTAATTACTGTCTTGAAGGAATTCTTTAGCTCTTGAAGCCACTGGACCAGTATTTCTAAAACCTAACAAAACTAGAATCCTGAGGTCAGGTAAATTAAAATTCAAAGTGAATATACAGATTTATCAGATCTCTTATATTAAAGTTTCAGAGTATTAACCAAGAAGGAGTGAAACTGTGAAAATTATAGAAATGAAAATAATTTCAATGTCTCTAAGTACTTCGGACACCCAGACCTGCCTCCGTGGCTGGCAGAAGCAGTGCAATCTCTTTGCCATGCTTCGTAAAATGTGGGCTTTCTCCCTGACCACCCTGTAAAGATTGCAACGCAGTCATTTACCTTGCAAGGGATGGTGATTCTCTTTAAGACCCATGCACCACCTTTCTTTGCTTAATTTGACCTAAAAACTCGTAATTTGACTTAAATCCTAGTAAAACTCAGGAGGATGAGAATAAGTATAACTTATGATTGAGGAGAAAGTTCCATACACCCAAGTAGAATTACAATATTTTGTTAATTTTTAGTGGTTTGTGTGTGGAAATAGATTATAGACGTTAGACCAAGGAGTAAAGAGGGTTTAATGTTGAATTGCAGTTATCACAATAGATAGCCATAGCCTCTGACCCACTTCTCAGACTTAATTTCACTGATGCCAAGATTCTGAACAAAAGGGAAAGTTGTGACCACAGTGAGGAAGGGCTCTGCCTCCTTGTCATCATTTACAAAATCATGTATTTTCCTCCTGTTCTTCCTCAGATTGACTTGTGGTCACTAATAAAGGTAACTGGGCATGAGGGAATAGCTAGAATTCTAAGTGACATCTAAAATGATGCTAATACTAAAGGATTCAAAGTGGCCATATATTCTACAAATGTAGAATAGAAGTTCATAAAGTCAGGTGATGAATAGAGTTTTGATCTAAGTTCCATCTCAAAATGGAGTCAGTGATACCCAAAATGCCAGTATGAATAGTTGGAATAGACACACTTACAAAGTGGCAGAGTCCCCTGTGTTGGCTTCCTGACCTGTGGAAAGGTAGCTATAGTGATAAGCAGAACCAAGTGGCACTTAATTTCTACCAAAATAGAAAACCATAATTAATGTAACATACTGGCAGAAATTTCAGATTAGAGGTTTGATTAAAGATTCGGAATATGCACGCTTGGCCTTTTTAGAAGACAGATGGAATTTGAAGAATCCAAGTGAATTTTTCCTAACTAGGTGGCAGATCCAGATGTAGTTGCTGTTTTAGGTGTAGTTTTCTTTTGGTTTTATGTGTTTTACTTGAACAAACCAACTAATCCTCATGCCTAGTATTCAGCTGTTGTTCTGGTGATTGTTTTTATATCCCACATCTGTTAGCAAAACTTTAGAAAAGTCCTAGAAACAGGTTGCTTTTACTTGTCATGGATAGCAGTATACCTTCCCTGTATCAAGTCTGTATCACAATTTAGCATACAGGGACCTTGATTGTCTCACCATCACATAGAGCATGATGCTAATCTGTAGCACTGATGACATCATGCTTCTTGGAAGTGATGATCCCAATGTAGCAAATACCCTAGATACCTTCCTAAGTCATATGGAAGTCAGAAGGTAGATAATGAAGCCCATAAAAATTCAGGTATCTCCTATGTTGAGGAAGTTTGTAGGTGTTCAGTGGTCTGGACATAATGAGACTCTCCTGCCTTGGTGAAGAATAAATTGCTGCATTAGTACTTAACACATCGAAGAAAGGGGTTTGACACCTGTGGGCCTTTTTGAATTGTAGAAGCAACATATACACATGAGGGCATGCTTATCTGACCCATTTATCTGTTGCCAGTTTGGAGTCGGGCCCAAATAAGTATATAGAGCTCTGTAGCAGGTCAAGGTACTCTGCTTCTTGGACTGTAGGAGCAATCAGATCCAATGGTACTCAATGTGTCTTCAGGAGATAGGGAATACTGTGTAATCCCAACAGGAGAATTATAGCCCAGATCCTTAGAATTTTGGAGCAAAGCTATGCTGCTTTTTTTGTGCATGACTATAGTTCTTCTGAGAAGAAATGTCTACTTTTACGGGGTCTGGTAACATTAAATATTTAATCAGGAAACACCAAGCGACATGAACTGTTCCCTGGTTACTATTTGAATAATGAGGATAATGATAATAGGTAATGAGGATATCCCAGATTCAAGAGTTGGGAAAATAGATTGTACCTATTGATGGCAGGGGCTTCAATGTGTCATTGCTAATTTCAGCAGTGTACACAGACTCCCATGGCACTTATTCTTGTTGGATTGATATTGATACCTCCTCCTCAACCAGCACGCATGGCTCCATGGGAAATTCTTGATTACCAGCTGACTGAGGAAACGAAAAACCTCTTTTTCATCTCTTAAAATTTCTTTTGTGCTAAGACGTGTTCTTTGACAATGCAGACACCTTGTTAAATCAAGTAGAGTCTTGCTAGTTTTTTATGCTTGTGTGTAAACTGTTCTCTTCCCAAAACTTAACTGAGCTGAGCCAATGAAGCACTGTGGGGAGCCTCACTGGGCTGTAAGGAAGAAAGTGTCTCTTTGGAGCACTGAGCTCTCACTCGAAGTGATACTTTGTAGGGTAAGCTCAGCCAAGTGTTGGGGATCAGTTTATGTAGCCATGTTGAATGCCAGGAACACCAAATACTGAGAGGTTAAGGAAATCTTTCCAAAGGTGTACATAGCCTAAATTGGAGTTACTTCTGTGATTGGCTCTGAGAAGAGATAAGAAAATATAAATGATCAAGTCAGAGCAACTATATATGTTGAATAGTGGAAGTACAACCTCATGCTACTGCTGTCTTCATACAGATGTTTGCTTGTTGTCGATTACATTTCAGGAAGTGTTTTATGTGCTGAAGGAGTCTAAGACCTTGCAGTGAACAAAACAGACAAACTCCCTTCTGTCGTGGAGTTTGCATTCTGCTGCTCTGCTGGATGACTGAGAAGTGAAAGTCAGGGGTCCTGCCTGCATGGGGCTAATAATTCAGGGGCGGCAGGGGGTGGGGTAGTGGGACAAGAATGATATGCCCAACCAAAGGAAAATACAAGGTCAGACAGTCAGTTACTAAGCTGAGTGACTCCGATGACACGAGAGAAAACAAAGGCTCGTTCTTCCAGGAGGCAGGCCACGGAATAGTTGCGAAGATGGCTTGTGAAGGGCACGTGAGACAGCCCTGCAGCTGCTGCAGGAAGCAGGGCCCTGGTTTTCGTATCACCGCAGCGTCCCTCTCTCTATCGGGCAAACTGTTTCAAAGCGGACATTTAAGTCTTTTGTCTATGAATGAAGTGTACTGTCACCACATAAATGTTCACACCGGTTATGTTTCTGGGGCCCCAATGGCAGCTTTGGAGGCTTTGTCTGATGTGGAGATCATGCCTGGAGTCTAATGTGGCAGCCTGGCCACGGTCAGCCCAGGAAAAGGGTGTGGGTGCTTCCTGAGGAACAGGGAAGGTTTGGGATTCCATCCACATCTCGTAGGGGAGCACAGGGGAGAGAGCAAGCTCCATGCAGGCAGTAAAGACGTCAGAGGCCAGGAAGGCATCATCTGGCTATCTGGGCAAGCGTAGGGCCCAGGAGGTCAGAAGATTCACAAGAATGTCTCCAGTATGCAGGATGTATCAAAACTGAGCTGGTGTCCTTGACTGAATTTATTTCCTTCATTTGGTCATTCATTCTTTCAGCTACTTAAAATGTACTGAGCACCATACGTTTCACTGTCACACCTACTGTACATTGACCGTACATCTGACTACTGTGAATACAACTTGGAGTGAGTCACAGTGCAGGCTGCACCTTCCATTGGGGGAAGGTGAAGAGGAACAGGTAGCTTCCTCTGCCCCCCGATAAACACCTGTGGTGATGTATGTGCAGCGTGCTGTAGGGGCGCGGCGGGAGGAGCGCTGATCCCTCCCGCTGTGTGGGTGGGCTAGAAGGCACAGGTGTGAGCGTTTGTCAACAGCGGCGCCTGTAGAGCCCCCAGGTGTTCATGCTCCTGCTTAAGGTCGGGGCCAAGGAAAGACCTTTTGGGATTTTCTTTTGGTAAGTAATTAATATATGTTTCAAGTTAAATGCCAAGGGCATGAAAAGACCTCGCAGGTGCTAAGTGTTATTATGACATTAAAATAATGAGAGCTTTGCTCATCTTGCTCTGCCTGGCTTAGTGGTTATTCTCAACACTCCCTGCAGATTAGAGTCACCCAGGGTACCTTTGAAAAAATGCCAATGCCCGGGCCTCATCTCTGGAGATTGGATTTAATTGATTTAGGGTGAAGTCTCAGCAGGGAGGAAAGCAAGCAACTCTGGTAGGGACTGTGATGTACAGCCAGGGTTGACATCCATTGCCAGAATATCAAAGCATTCTTTTCTCTTCATCTTAATAGTTTTCTGAGACTCAGCTTAATTTCCCTCTCCTCTGTGCAGTCTTCTCTGCTATGTCCATCGGTTTTCGAACTCCTGAACTTCATCATCTGTAAGACCCAAGCACTTCCTGACCAATCCACAAAGCTACTTAAAGGAGCAGAGGCTGTGCCTTTTATTGCTTACATCCTGGAAACCCGACTCTTGGATTTTGGCTAAATTATCCAGACTGTTCATCAGAAGTATAATTGTTTTTAATGTCTGCTGATGTTTTATGCAGAAACTGGAAGACTTCATAAAATATTAGTACTGCAAGGGACCTTAATAAACCCTATTCAGATACCTTTCACTGCATAAATGAAAATATTCAAAGGCAGAGTCACTTCTCCAAATTTGTATCATCTGTGACTGGTCATAGAACTCTGAGCACATTCCCTGTGATGCTCAACAGAAGCTCTCTGGTTGCACGTTGGGGCATTAGAAGACTTGGTACACATTTTATCCTTTTCCTGGAGTCCTAACCATGATAAAAGCAGACTCGAAATTTGGCTATTTTAGGCTAAAGACTGACGTTGAGTGGGTGCTCAAGTCCCTAGAAATGAGGGTAAAATGAAAAAAGCTGATGTTTAGGTTAAGTAGTTTTCAACTACAGTCAATGTTGTCCCCAGAGGGACATTTGGCAGTGCATACAGACATTTTTGTTGTCATAGCTAGAAGGGATGTTACTTGAATCTAGTGGTTAGAGACCTGGGATTGTGTTAAACGTGCTGCAATGTTGTAGGCTGGTCCCCCACAACAAAGAATTATCCAGCCCCAAATCAATGGTACCGAGGGCTGAGAAGCCCTGCAGTAGGTGTTGTCAGTCAGGAGAGAGGGCAAGGCCAAGAATAAAGGACAGAGAACTGCTGTTTACCGATGATGTACCTCCAGCCAGAAGGGCCAAACATTTCTTTTCTCCAAGTGATAGGTAGAGAGAAGTATTGAAGTTAAATGACATCCTAAGGGTGGGGCCCCGGTCCTACAGGATTAGCGTCCTTGAGGAAGAGGCACCACAGCTCCATCACACCCTCTGTGCACACGGAGGAAAATCCCTATAAGGAGGCTGCTGTCTCCAGGCCAGGAAGAGAGGCTTCATTAGAAACTCAACCCTGCCAGACCTTGTTCTGGGATTTGCAGACTCCACATAGATGAGAAAAAAAATGTTGTTATTCAAGCCCCCCAACCCCCCCATCCCACCCTGTGGTATTTGGTTATGGCAGCCTGAACAAACTAAGATATCCAGGAAACTTGAACAAGTATAAAAAGAAGAGAGAATTAATAAAGATATTCAAGATGGCAGAGTACAAGGTATGATAAAAAAATCCGGTGCATGCTTAAATTAAAAATTTATTATAGTAAAAGACACATTGCCATTAATGCCCCTCACATCACTTCCATTCACTTTGAACACACTTTTCCCATAGTTGCTGCCACTTTCTGAAGCAGTTCTGGAAGTCCTCTTTTGTGAGTGTCTTTAGTTGCACTGCCGTGGCTGCCTCAATGTCCTGAACCAGTTCGGGTCACACATCACTTCTGGTGTGGCAGTTTCTGTCAAATAAAAACATTATGGTGTCTGCATCCAGCTTATTCACTGCACCGTGCGGCTTCTGGCTCTTCCCCAGTCAAAATGACCATGAAAGGTAAACAATTTGAATGGATTCAGGACATCGAGGCAGCCACGACAGCACAACTAAAGACCCTCACCCAAGAGGACTTCCAGAACTGCTTCTGAAAGTGACAAGGATGATGGGATGAGTGTGTTCAAAATGAGGGGGAGTATTTTAAGGGGGATTACTGGCAATGTGTCTGTTACTGTAATATATTTTTTAAAATTTAGACATTCACTGTATTTTTTTTATGACCCTTTGTATCTTATAGGGGAGACATAGAATAAAGCTCAGGCCTTCTTCCAGTGAATACCATCAGTGTGGGGCCCTACCCCACCCCCACTTCAGTGCTATCTCCTAACAACTCCGTTCCAATAACCAGTTCCAACTGACTGGTCTTTGGAAGCTCATCCTCTTGGTTGCTGAACACTGTTTTCAAAGAAACAAGATATATGGAATAATTCAATTAGGAAATATGTAAATAAAAAAAGGGAAAGCAGTATTTTCATGGCATAAGGATGATGTATCAGGGACCAACCATTAATAACATAAACTTGTTTCCTTAAAGCTTTTAGTGCAGCCTTTTAAAATTTGGGCTTGCATCAACATTTAGAAACCATGTTAAAAATTCAGATTGCTGAGCCCACCATCCTAGATTCTGATTTGGTGAGTTTGGAGTCGGTGGCTGGGGTGGTCCAGAGTCTGTTTATAAAACCATGGGCGTTTCTGCATTTGGCGATCCACTGATCACACTGACAAGCATCATGTTCCTGCTTCACAATCGACTTTTCAGGGGCTGTGGATCTGGGGGAATGGAGAAGAAAAAGATGAGCAGGTGGGAGAGAAAGAAAGGGAGTGAGAAATAAAAGCCAAGAAGTAAAATCAAGAGGGAGGGAGGCCAGCCATGGGGCAGACGTACATTTTAGGACAAATCACAGATGGGACGGAGCCTGCTAAAACTTTGTGGCGAGAACGTCCCGTTCGTTTGGTCCTGTCATAACTTGCCCCTAAATCCTGGCCTTGGCATTTGCAGTTGTTACCCTTGAATTTAGTTTTAATCTGTCCCTCAGTTCAAAACTTAAAACCAAGTAAGAGTCCTCTGTAGATTGTCTCTTTGATTCCCTTGGGGATTCAGGAGAAAAGAAACGAGGACATTTAGCAGAAGATGTGTTGGCATGCATACTCCATGGGCACAGCCTGGAGGATACTGTACGGGAGCCTCCCAAAGACAGCTGTAACCAGACCGTACCAAGGGAACGGACCTCTCAGGGAAAACATTACATACCGATGTGTTCTGTGCCCCTTCACGTTTGTTTAACCCACGTGAGATCAAGTTCACAGCAACGTCAGTCACAGTAGGGAAATGGTGTGCTTACCTCTGGGAGGGCTGTGGGGGAGACCACTTTCTGCCTCAGGTATGGTGGTCAGGAAACACTGCAGAGCGGCTACAGATCGTGCACATGTGCTGAATTTCTGTTGCCAATTTGGTTACACCAGAAACTAGGTTTCCCAGAATCTTGGGGGACTACCTGAGATTTTTCTGGGTTAAATCTCATTTAACCAAGAAGTGAAATTGCGTGAGCTTTGGGAGGTAGATGATGATGATTATTGTCAATGAGAAGTGGTGAGGGACAGACACAGAGGTGCAGATGGCTTTCAGTTTGTCCTTGACCTTCTCAACAGATGGCCTTGCTGACCATGGTTTGCTGTCTGACCCTTGCCTGCAAACTCACAAAGGCAATAGTTACAAAGAGCCAAAAGCCTTCCACAGATTCCTGCAGCCCTCTTCACAGTGAGCCTGTAGCATCGCAGTGCTCCTAACTTTCAGACATTCCTGCAAGCTCCAGTTTATTCACTTATACCATGGCCAGTTCATGGCCTGTCTCTGATTCTCCCACTCTGAGCCTTTACTTCCCCATTGACTCCCTCAATTTTATAAGGTCTTATTCTTATAATAAATTCCTTATTCCCTGATATATGTGATGATACTGCTTCCTCTGTCACTGCCCCCCCGCCCCGTCACCACCACACACCCCCCAACCCATCCAGTGCACACCAGCCTCCTGGGCCTTCAAAGCACAAAGACTATTGAGGATGGAACAGTTCTCCTTAGATCCCAGAGAGAGCTCTTGCCCTAATTATTAGCGTCTGGATCTGAGAATGGTCTCTTAATGAGGGTCAGAGAAATGTGGGATGAGTAGAACTATTGCTTTGAAACAATAAGAAATTGAAGGCATCCCTCAGTTGGTAAAGAACTTGGGTAGAACATACGACCTTCAGGGAGAACACCTGACTGTCAGTGACAGGACAGCTGGATATAAGCTTGGAGCCCAAGGTGAGGAAGCCAAGGGACAGACAAATAGACGTACCCCAGAGAAGCCACCCAGACAGAAAACGGCTTTCGAGTGACTACAAATGCAGAAGTCAAAGAGACCGAAAGGAGGTGTAAAAGTGGCAACTTCAAAGCTAATTCGAATTGCCCCCAAAGACTAAGGGGGACCCTCCGCAGGGCAGAGAACACATGACTTACTTTTCCCAAGGGACTGGAGCTTTCAAGTGAAGCCTGCTCACAGCCAGAAGAGAGCATGGGGCGTTCCCATCTGGGTGAATAGTTCCCATGGTTGAGGTTCTGGGAGGGTCTGGGTCCTGCCATCCTGAGGAGCATGGGGAGATTCAGCATCCTTTCCAGGAAGAAGTCATTGAGCAAGAGAGTGCGGACAGTCACGTATATGACCTGACTTTAGGTGAGCTGGGAAAGTACATCTTTGTTAACAAAGCCGTGTCTCTGCTTTTCTTGTTTTATAGAACAATATAATGTGTGAGGGTTTCTAACCTTATGGAGGCTGGACTCATGAGGAAATACATTTTTTCCAACTTCAGACCAGTGGGTAGATGGGGTTCTGGTTCCTTCCTGGAGTTCGGTGGCAGTTGCATCCGTTCTTCCTCCTGTGCGCTGGAGGGTGACACATTATAGCTGCAGGGACAGGCTCACAGAGGGATGGGTGTGTAGACTCAGCAAAGGGCAGTGAGAATTCCGGCTCCTTCCCAGCCGGTGTGAACCTACCAGCTTTTCTTTCTCTGCCCTTTGGAGCCTCTTTCTGGAGGGAGAACTGTCCTGCAAGGAGACAGGCCACTGTGGGTCCGCAGGATCTCAGGGATTAGCCTGACGTTCAAAATGATGTGCTCACCCCTGCCTGGAGCTGCAGCCGCCGTCTGCCCGGGTGCCTGTTGAAGTTATCCCCAACCCTGAAAACGGCTTCCACCCTTAGCATGAATGAGACGGTCCCCTGTCTGCAGCAGCTGGGGAGAGTGGGCTGATTTGGCTGTGATCACGCCTTCCCAGGGGTCATGGGACTTGTAATTATGCTGCGTTCTGCTTTAGATGTAAATAAAGGAAGGGCAATGCATTGATTCCCTTAAACTGTCAGTTGAAATCCCATTTTAACTGGGAGGTTGAAGCTTCCAGACCTCCTCAAAAAGCTAATAATCTTTGAGATGCACAGTGGTGGGGATAGGGGGCTTCTGAGGTGGGTTCTCCTGGTGCTCAGGGCTGCTGTGATGGTAGAGAGCTCTGTCCCGTGTTATAGTGGCTTCCTCTTTAGTCCTTGCAGTTTACCTTGAGCACATGCAACTGTGTCTCTTTATCTGACACTCTGGTGCCACCACCAGCACAGCCCACCAGCTAATCCCATAGAATGATTGCTGGGATGAAACAGTGAGGCCCGCAGTCCGTCTCTGGTGCATTCCCGTCTGAGCTCACAGAGGCAGGGTCTTCACAGGGCACGGGGCTAGCAAGGGCCGACATAGGAGATGGCACGCATTGGAAAGTGGGACCTGGGCAAGATGCCGAAAGTTAGTCTATGCAGGAAAAGCAGGAGTGGGAGCTCATTCAGGGCCAGACCCCAAGTTAGCGCAGAAGACGACCCCGATTCCAATGACAGGTAGCATTCCTGGGGTCGCTGGGGCCAGGAGTAGACTGGAGCTTCCAAGGAGAAAGTCAGGGAGTGAGTGTTGGTGGTCTCCCTCTGACATGCTCTCCTGACAACTTGTCTCCAGGGCAGGACTTCTCTGACCTGAAGGCCGCATCTCTATCAGTCTAAGAGGGTCCATACTCAGAATTCTTCACAGTTTATCTGATTTGTTGTTGTTGTTCCTTACTCTCATTGTTTTCTCTCCCAAAAGCTAACTATTAAACACTAAGATGAGTACTACGACTAGAGTACCAAGTTTTTGCTTTGCTGAGCACAGCCCCACTCTTCTTTGAAGATGATGTTCGTGCTTTCTCTCCCCTTTTCACAGGCGTAACCTTGGGCTCCTCATTCGGCTGGGTGCATTTGCTAGCCCAAGGTTAAGAGCTGACTAACTCGCCAGAGGATGTGAAGGGCAGGTAAGGAGTTGGTATTGTCTTTATATTTGCATTTTTTCTGTGATGATGATGATTATTATTATTAGTTTCAGGTATGAAAATAACATAGTGATTAAACATTTACACACCTCACTAAGTGATAACACCGACCAGTCTGCTATGCACCTGACACCGTACATAGTTGTTACAATGGAGAATTTACTTTCCTGAAAACTCTCTGAAGGGGAGAAGAACCTGCCCATTTTGCCACCTCTCAGATCCTGTCCTATGGGTGTTACCTGTTCCACCCCCTAGCCCAGGGACAGCAATACTGAGGTAAAGAACAGAGCAGCACTCAGAATGAAGAACTTGTCCCAGGCCAGGGGAATCAGGCAGTTGGCACCTCCCAAATCTGTTTGCAGACAGTGCTGAAAGTTGAGATTAGTTTAGCTGCAGGATTGGATACAGCCTTTGGATTGCTTTGCCAAATATGGGGTGAAATGACTTTGGCTGTTGTAAACTCCAGCTTCAATGGAGACAGCAGAAGCCTCTCTTTCTCTCATCTTCTCTGAGCTCCTGGGGCCTAACAGTCAGGGTTTGGCTTAGAAAGGGATTCAGTATGTTTTTATTATAGTTTTGATGTCAACCCCAGTGCCACATGGGAAAGCTTCTTATGTTCAGGGGGCAGCCACAAGCAGAGAACAGCAATCTGTGTGGTGGTGTATTATTTTTTGGTCCCTGAGATAATTTTGAAGGAGGCAATGTTTGTCTTTCCAACTTACCCCTCCACTTTTCAATTTCTGTATCCCCTTCTAAGTGCCCACATATCATTTTCATGGCCTTGTGGTCTTAGGCTGTCCTTCTCCAGGAAAGCAATCTGATAATCAAACCTACATTAAGAATTCAGAGCTGAGCATGTTATTCCTTTAAAGGCTATTTAGATTTTAAAAGAGGTTACTGGAAAAGGGCAATACTTAAACCATATTTGTCGTACACACAAAAGCATTCTTTGATCCAGATAGAGTATAAGCATCAGTTTTCATAAGCCAAAAAAATTTAGACCATTTAAAAACTCAGGCCTCTCTTGATTGATTCATTAGTTCACTGTACCTTCAACTCATTCTGTTGGTATTCCTGATAAGGTAAGGGCTGGTATTGATTATCATTGTTTTTTATAATGCAGAGTGTTATAGGACTTTGGTGGGGAGTTGGGATAGGAAGAGGGAGCAGTTATATAGACTATTGGGAGGCCCAGAAGATGGACATGTTTATGTGGTCACTGGCCACCACTGTTGGTGATGCCAAACCACAATCAACTCTGATCTCCACTAATCCCTTCATGTCTTTAATCCTTTTTAGACATCTCTGCTGTTTAAAAGATATACTTAAAAAGGTGACTACCATGACATTGCATGGAGTATAATACTTTTGTTGGAGGATCAATATTAGTATGGACATTTGTGGCAATATCATAAAGTAGACCAGTTTTTTTTTTTTTTTTAGCTATTTGTGACATAGAATATTGGTGGCACACATGGACCCCTAATGAAATATTATGTTCAATGTACAAAAGTGAAAATGTTTCTGCTGCAAACACTTACTCTGGGTGCAGAGAAGTCTGTTGAGAAAATCCTTTCTGTCAGTAGCAAGTATCATAATGGTGGTCGACATCTTGAGCTGGAAGATAGAACCCCAGATATGTGTGTGGCATGGGAGAGAGACACATGTACTGAGAACACTGCTTTTTTAGCTCAATTGGCATTGGAAAACCTTCATTTGTACATCTACAAATATCCGTATTATTGAGGTTGATCAATCATGTGTTAAAGCAACGAAGTTACAATAATGTGTTAAATACATAAAACAAAATTAATTTAAAAATATGAATTGACTTATTTAACAGCCTTGTTTTTTCCTAAGCTGCATGTATATGTTTAGCTCTAGCAGTCAGAATGACTGTTAATATAATAATTCATACTCCTCTCAGTGGAGCACGAAAATTCCAGTCATCCTGCATGGTGTCTTATTTTGTTTTTAATTTGTATGACCCTGACACCTAATGAACTGGAGTGCCTTTCCATGTATTAATTTTTCATTTGGATATTTGGATTTTAAAAATCTCCTTTTCAAGTATTTTTTTCTCATTCTCCTGCTATCTCTCTTATTGATTCTAAGGAGTTCTTTCTATATGGTGGAGATGAGTCTTTTTTGGATTTGAGTATTGCAAATATTTCTCACTCTCTGTGACTTTGCTCTTAATTCTTATTGGCTTCTATCCTCAAACAGAGGTTCTGAAGTTTAATAAAGCCCAATTTATCAGCACTCTTTTGTTTTTAGTATTTGTACCATGTTTAAGCAATCTCTGCCTATTTCAAAGTCATAAAGTTCTGTTCTGTTTTTCCAAGGCTTCTGATTGTCTTTTAACTTTCCATCCTGCATAGCCTAAGAGTATCTTAAAGGGGTAAATTAGATGCATATAAATTTTCTAAAGTCTCTAATGTGGTCTGTTCAGTGCTAAGAGACCGTAAGACCTGTGGTTGCCTGGTTTCCCGGTGGTGGTCTTCTGAGCAGGCCACCCCAGCCAGGATGGTCCTCCTTTGTTTCCTGCTTCCAGAATCAGCTAGAGCTCCTGGGGGAAGAGTGCCTGCAACTCAGCTCGTCTCCCCGTAGTTCTCAGTCTCTATGGTCTTGGTTCATGTGATCTTCAATTAGCACCTTTCTGATGGCTTTAAAAACATACTTTGAAAATTTTATAGACTTTTTAAAGTTATTCTTTGGGAAATCCCCCAAACTGCTCCATCTGGGTTGAAAGAAATCCCTCTACTTGTTCTTACTGAACATTTGTTGTTTTTTATGTTGCTCGCTCAGTAAGTATTACCATCTCACCTTTCATTCCTTACATCCCTCTTCTGTTGGCATATAACTCACGCTTTGGGATTTGCAAACCATGCTTTTGTTCCGCGATTTTCCTTTCAGCATCTCTGTCTGGGTAACCCTCTCGTAAACCTTTTCTAAACTTTTAAAAATTTGTTTATATACATAATCTCATTTTTGATTTTCTTGATCTGGTTTTTAAGTAACAAATTGATTCATGCAAGTGAGCTTCCAAAATACGCTGGGTATGTTTGGGATACATATCTCACATTTTATAACACCTACCATGGCTCTGGTAAGCAGGGTGTCCTTGATTCGTATGCAGCAAAAGAAATTTTGTAGTTGTGTAATCTTCCAGATCAGATACTCTTTCCTTCATTTGTAACTAGAAAAGCAAGTTTATGATCAATTCTTCTCCCTTAAAGGAGTGACTCTAGAATGAAAAATAGGATGAATGCAAGAGAATCTGAAGATTTGTGTGTGTGTGTGTGTGTGTGTGTGTGTGTGTGTGTTAGAAATTAGTGAGAAGAGACTGTTTATTATTTATGACCACTATGATTTTGTCATACCTGTTCTGTTCTGCTGAGTTCATAATGACCTCTCTGCCTGTCTTTGAAGTATTGTAATAGTTTTTCTCCAAAATGAAATACACGCTCAGTGGAGGACTCTGTAGATGATCCAATATAGTTTAATATCCAATTTATAGATGATGCAACTTCATGAGCAAATATTACTTTCTCAAGAAACAGTACTTTAATAGCAGTTGGGATAAGATGCACTCTTCTATTACAGTTCTCTTACAGTATTTTCATACTGAGCATTCTTGGTTTTCTTTGAAGTGATCCCTCAAATCTTCCAGGTAAACTTAATAGTAATACATAGGCACAAACTTGATTCTTGCACATATGAGGGCTGTCCGGAAAAAAAATCCAGCCATAAATGCCTCTATTTTTCATTTTATGTGGTTGGATATTTTCCGGACAGCCCTCATATATCTGTGCTGGGAGTAAGATTATCCCCCTGCCAATCATTGTTTCTCAGAGTGGCAGTTTTACTTGTTTTCACTTATTCATTAGTTATTGTTGAGTATATAAATTACTGTGTGTGTGTGTGTGTGTGTGTGTGTGACATCTCTGCATTAAAAGTAATTTACTTATTATATTAGAAGTGAAGAGAAGGCTAGATATCCAATAACATGATTTTTAGAAAAGAGTAATTTGAATAAATTTAAAAGTAGAATGTGGAACCATTAATAATCTAAAGGGTATAATTTGAAATATTCAGTTATAGTTTGCAGCATATTAAAGAAGAAATTAATGTACGATTCTGCTATTCTAGAATATGGAGTTTCATATTTCTTCTGATTATGAATTGCCTTCACTACTAGTTAACTTTTGTTATTTTTGTGGATATATCTGTTTCTCCCAAAACTTTGCTAGCTCTTGGAGGGCAACCAAACTACATGTCCTTGCCTCCTCGCCTTTGGTGTGAAGTTCATAGTATCTGTTCACCTTTGTTAGCTGAGGAAGTCCTTAGTGATGTTTACACTATTTTTGTCCCTCTGCCTTTGAGGGTCATGAGAAAATTTAACTTACTGGGCCTCTCATGGTTGTGTGGGGGACATGTGACTAATTCTGGCCAATGAGTTGTGAGAGGAATTGTTTGTCACATCCAGGTCAAAGCATTTAATTACTGATGAGACCCATCACAGTACGCTTTCCCAGTGTGGCAGTGTCTGTCAACACCCAGGTAGTGGCGGTTCTGTCAGCCTGGGCCCTGAAGTGAACACGTAGTAGAGGAGAGCTCTCAGCACACCCAGGAGGGACATGTCGTGTGATGTTGCTTTCAGATACTGAAATGTTCGGGGTGTTTGCTACCATGGCAGTACTAACCCATTCCGACTGACACGCTAACTGATTGATTACTTCTGAGGTTTCAGTTGCCAGACTGTTCCAGGAAAAGACGAAACATGTGAAGATAACTTCATTACTGGTTCATTTTCCTGGCTGTGGCTAAGTAGTGAGCGTGAACCTTTCATACCATCCTCTCCTGTCCAAAGACAGACAGAATGTGGTTTCATCAGCAGCGCACGAGCCTGGACAGATGTGGGGCCGTGAACACATGGAGAAGAAGAGTCCCTCATCGCTGTCTCTAAGACTCTGTGCCTTAGGATATGTGAGCATCTTTACCGTGGACTTAGGGGCATATGTTTTTAGTGACATACACCTGCTTAAGTGTTCCGTACAGGCATATATTTTAATGTACTCCCCAGACATCAGGTTACTTAGGAACTTGGTATTTCTCCTCCACGTGTGCTGAAAACACTTCCCTTAACTTCACTCCGTGCTCTCACATCTTATGGAATGAGTACAGTTTCAAGGAAAGAAACAGTCAGTTTTCAGGCAGCATGTTAAGATGTGGAGTATGTCGGTCACATCCTCTCTTGCCATTTCTTCTGTTGTGTTTAACATTCTTGTATTTTGCAATGTCTTCACCGGTTTAGTTACTCTCAGCTTGGTGCCAGGGTGTCTCTAGGGTTCTCTGTTCAAGCTCAAGGGTGTGCTGATCATTACATCTTTTTAGATTGAGGCCACACAGTAGGGGCACTGCAGGAAGTTCCCCACATGGAGATGTTGGTGATGGGCCTGTGCAGGTCTAGAAGATCTCTTCCGGAGTCATTCCTGGGAGTTCCCTGGTGAGTGAAAACGTGTTGGAAGCATATAGGCAACTCCAGAGGGAAGACAGGTAACAGAGGAATCTGAGAATTGTATAGGACAGAAGGGAATGTGTCATTTTTCAGATTCCTGTTAATATTTGTCATTTTTCTTGGTTAAAGTCATGGAAATCTGAGGCCAACCAAGAAAAATGATGCATTGGCTACTTGGCAGATATTCTTGTTTTGTTGTTTAATTCATTACTTATTTATTGAGGCACAAATATATATGTTTGCAGCATGGTGAGACCCTGTGGAGAATATGTAAGAATTAGGAACAACCTTAATATTGAGGCACTTACATTATGTTTAAGAAAAGAACTTACACTTCTAAAATAATTATGATATAATAACATAATGCATTATTCATTCATTGATTCATTTATTCAACTATTTCTGAATATGTCCATTAAGCAAATACATATGAAGAACAATACATGATGTTTGAAGTTCTTGGAAAATAGAAAATGGGTAACAATATTAATTCCAAAAGCTCATGTTTATTAGATGCTTAAATGTGAAAGATAATTCTTTTGAAAGTATTTTACAAGAATTAGCTCGTTAAATTCTCGGTGCCTCAGTTTTCTCTTCATTTTAGTAAGGAGGAATTCGAGGTTACAAAAGCTTCGTAGATTAACCAAGGTCAATAGAGCAGGTTGGTGGTAGAATTGTGAGGTGGAATGAGACCATCTGGCTCCTGAGCCGTGTCCCATACCTCTCCACCATGCTGTTTCCCTTGTTCTTTGTGGAGTTCGTCATCGAGAAAATGAGAAGACATATAATTGCCCATAAGTGTTTGGCAATATTGATGAAGGAAGTAAGAGTCTGGCTTCTTCAAAACTTGCCACTTTAATTTGTGTCCTGGATCTTGCCAAGTGGAGCTCAGAAGGCATCATCTTCCCTACATTTTTGAATCCATGAAACTATGAAAAGGCAGCTAAGACTCCTGGCAGAAAGGAATTGGGACTCCTACCACTTCCCATTGAGTTCACACTTCTTAAAGCACTTCTGGTGGTCAGCCTAGCCATGTCCCCAATTATAGCTAAAGGAAAGGATATACAAGATCCTAAGAGAGAAAATGAATCAGAGCTAAGGAAGCAGTAGTGGTGGCAAGACAGTGGATTTTTGACATAATGAAGAGCAGGACCAATCACCAGAGAGAAGTTATGGTGCCAGGTTTTCCTGATGCCTCTGGCCATGCCACTCTGGGTTCATGTGGAGAAGATATGGATGTCAGCAGGATGGGTTGTACCATTAGAATGCTGCAGCTTCTGAGACCTGGCAGATTATCTATAGGATATTTGTGGCTAGGAGCTGTATGGGTGGCACAGGTGATGTTGATGGAAGCACTAGATTCAACCTGGCTGTGTGGCCCAGTCATCCTGCATCTTTGTGGGACACCATGGAGGTACCATTACCACCACCAAAACCTCTCCCCCAGTGAGCTGTCTAAAGGGCCTGGATGAGGGCATCAGGCTTCTAACGCAGTGATCTCCGAATTATGTCATTGGGCTTCTCTGTTGGTAAAAACAAACAAACAAAGCACCCAAACTATATAAATAGTTATTTATTTTAAATGATGAAAGATACTATAACACCGATACATTATGAACATTGGAAACATACTCAAAATATAGTTCTCAAATGATGCAAGATAAAATATACAATATTATAAACTGTCTTCCCAAATATGGTGTCATAGCTGTATCTTAAGGCTCTATATACATGTAGTAAAAATCTGTATTGCAAATGGATCTAATTATATAATCCGTTGCTTTTGTCTTGTAACATTCCTGATGAAGAGCTTATACTGAACGTAGATATTTCAGCTCTGCCATCTTCTTCTTATTCATTTGTGTTTGCATTATTTCTTACTAACTGTAACTCATTTCTTCCACATAACTTTGGGAGAAATATTTTAAGCTAGTTTGCCTTATTGTGGAGGTAAGGTAGTTAATAATAGACAACATTACCCACAAATCCACTTAATTAGGTACAAATGAACTGCAACACATGGCCTCTTTCAGAAAGCAAACGGAAGAAAGATGAGCTCACTGTCCCCCTTTTGGCTTTGAGAAATTTCTGCTCTTTCCTGAGGAATTCTGTGTGTTGCAAGGGATATGAGATCCAATGTAGGTAATTGTATATTGAATATAGATAAAATTGATTTCCTAATTTTAAGATAGATTTAAATAGAAATTCTAATGTTTCTTGCTGCATCTCACTAGACCACATTGCACAATGTACTTTGGAGACATCTCCCCTTAAAGTCTTTTTTCACTTATAATACTGAAACAGAGATATTTTAGGAGGCATTTCTGTTGACATCACACAGATCATTAGTTTGAGTTATTTGGGTAACAATTAGAATTACAGTAGGTTTTAGAAGTTTAAAAGAGAGTGAGCTCATTTTTAGCTGGAGGGACCATGAGTTATCATGAGGTGGGAGTCAAGCCTATCATTGGAAAATGAAAGGAGTATTGATAGAACTGTAGTTATTCCAGGTGAAGGAATTGAAATGAATAAAGCAAGTACCATTAGAGGACATAAGGAAGGTGAATTTAGGGAGCACGGTCATGAATTTAATTTTAAATATAATGAGTTTGCATAGCTGGTTGGGTACACAGGTGGCAATGTCTCGAGTAGATGGTTCTTTGTGGCTGGTGTTCTGGAGCAATCTTGCGGCTAGAGATATTAATTTAAGAAGCAACTTCATAAGGATATTTTCTAAAGACATAGAAGTGATTCACTAAGAGAGAGTGGGGAGAATATAAAGACTGCTTTTATGTGTAATGAATATATTGAATTCCCTTCGCAAAGACTTTTTTCATCTGCTTTTTGGGTACCTTTCTCTTTCTAAGAAGTTTAGGTTCGTGGAAGAGTGACTACCAGATGAGTCTTTGGAACAAAATGATGGTTGTCAAAATTTCAGTGCTGGTTGCAGACATCCACAGACATTCCCCCTTCTCATTGGAAGGAACATGTGGGTAGTCGAGCTAGAACCAGATTGGAACTTAAATTTGAGAAGATGGATTGAGTGATGAATAATTAAAGCTATTTAATCATGAAAGGAATAGCTTATGTATTAATATTGAAGTATGAGATCAAGAGGGCATGCCTTGAAGCATCAAGGAACTAATTAGAAAATTAGAGCAAGTCTTACTTAATTGGCAAATCAAATACTGACAGTATTTCCAACATTAGAGTAATAAGACATGGTGATACAATTTCTTCTCTGAAATACACTGTTTGTAGAAAAAGAAGAGATAGAATAGTTTCTTGTTAAAATAAACATAGGATTGGATAATTAATGGTCTTTGTGATAGTAGGGGCAATAATGGCTAGAGGTATTTTTGGAATGATTTGCTCTCAAATGTGGTTCTCAAACAATGTGTTAAGAAGGGACTTAGGCTAAACCTTGCTGAATTTTGTATCAAATACATTTTATTCCATAATAATATTTCAATATCAATGTACAAGGTATCTTTATTGTTCAGTTTTAATACTTAGAGAGTTGAGATTCATAGCATTAGGGTGTCCTCATTATACTTGCCAAAAATGTTCCTTATGAAACTTTAAAAATTTATATACACAATGAAGAAATAATATGCACAGATCAACTCTTAGAGGAATAACACTATGGTATAGTGGAGTGACCACTGGATTTAGTATCAAAGTTGTATTTATGTGCATTTCCGGTACTTGAGCAAGTAACCTAATGTCCTGAAAAAATCTTCATCTTTAAAGTAGAGATCCTAATATCTGCCCTGACTGCCTCTCAAGGTTCTGAAGACAATCCAGCGAGATCAAGCATGTGCTGCTATGAAAATTCAAAGGTACTAAACCAACACCAATCAATACATCAATTTATATGCATCTTCCTTATGAATAATCTTACATGCGTATTTTTTCTCTTATGGGTTCCCCCCCCCCCATTAAACTAAATATTGTTTCTAGTGAGAGAAGCCTTTCAAGTCAGGTTGATATTATTCCTTACAAGTTTCATCTTGATTCATAAACATTTTATGCCAAGAATAATGCTGTTTTAAAGACAATAAGTGCCTGTTTTTGCCTGGGGCCACTGGAAGCCCTGCAAAGGAGGCAGGAGGAATTAAAGGCCCTTAATCATATTTCCCCAGTTTTAACTGTTAGTTTTTACACTCTTGAGCCATTTCTCTCCTCTTGCTGGGCCCTACCGAGGCCCATAAATCTTAATTAAAGATACATTTTTTTTTTCTTATGAAATCTGAGCTGCAAGAAACCATTCTTATTTTTTATTTTTAAGACTAGCTCCATGTGTCGGCTCATAAAACAAGTAAGACTTACACTCAAAGGATTTTGAAAGCTGTTATTGCTGCTGTCATGTGGCGCGGGTCCCATAATTATTATTATTGTTATTTTATTTTTTTACACATGAGCTTCCAATTTTCTTGTATAGAGCACAATGGAAAAAAATGGAACTTACAACAGGCTGGTCTTGGTTTACAAAGTGGGGAATATGTTTCATAAAACATGAAAGAAACATGAGTCTAAGATTCCAATGGGGAAAAGAAGACTCTCTAAGTGCTACTAGGTATCAAGGCTCCTTGATGAGGGCCCCACCAAGAATCTTTTCTTTAAGGGGACTATTTTCTTTACTGGAATCTGGTATGTGAGACAATCAGGGTGCCTATAATTACATTCGTTATCCCCCTTGGACTACGAAATGGGCTTGACACCCCTTAGACCTCTAGACCTAATATCATAGATAACTGAGTTAGCCTGGAAAGATCTAAACCTGTTCTAGGTGATGCTATTTCTCAAGGGAAAAAATAATGCTGATAATATTATGTAAATGTCCAATGGGGCATGTGGGCTCTATGCACCGATACACCCCTAGTTAGCTATCAGTTTGTCGGCCTTCTGCCATCCCTTCAAAACTTCAGGGGTCTCCTGTTGTCCACAAGATTATGTTAAAACTCTCAAGACCACTTCTAGATTGGCCTCAACCTATTTTTGGAGCCGTATCTCCAACTGTCTTATCGCACCCAGCTACACTTCTGTTCATACAGAGAAAACATAGACAGTTCTTTCCAGATAAGTCTTATTCTTTTGCCTCTCTGCCTCTGTCTGTGTTGGGAGATGCAATGGAAAAGGAATAATCGTATAACGGACTTAGTGTAGGTTGTAAAGTTAGGAGATTTTAAAATTAGGGGCCGAGTAACTGCAGATGAATGACTTAGCCTCTCTGAGCCTCTTCTTTCTTATCGGTAAGGTGGGGACAATAGTTACCTCCTTTGACTATTGTGTGGTGGTGTGCAGTTTCATAGGAGAGGCACGCAATGCTTCCAGCACAGTATCTGTGACAAAAAACCTGCTTCAGATAGTTAGGTTCCCTCTTTCCTTCTGCTTCGAGTTCAAGGGCTCACCCGATGTGAGTTCCGACTCATCTTCTAAGACTATCCGATTATATCTCATTTACAAAACCTTTCATAACATCCACCCGGCACTTTAGGGCGACTAAGGATGAATAATGTAACAATGAACGGCAAGATGGTTGGGAGGAAGGAGGCACCCTGAATAAGCAAGCAGCCAAAGTGTTTTTCTCCTGTGGCCAAAGCACGTTTTTTTTTCCACAGAAGGGGCTTCCTGGCTCCCTTCCTCATTTTGTCTTTTCAGGCAACTCTCGAATTTCTTTGAAGGTTTGCTTGTGTCTGCCTCCCTCTCCCACACTCCTCACCCTGCTCCCTCTCTCTAATCACCTCTCATCTCAGGCTTCTTCCAGTGCTCCTGTTGGCTGGTTGACAAGTCTTTCAGGCCCCGGTTCATGCCCTAACAAATGACAGATGTCATTAATCTTTTTACCACCTTAGATGTCCCATGACATTTTTGTCCCTGCATTGGATTCTGTGTGATTACTGCTCTGTGACATCCTTGGGCCCCAAAGTCCAGGACCCTTTACAGCACAGACTCGTAGGATTATAATGATGGGTCTAAAACACCTTCACCCTCTGTTTTGTACACAAAGAGCAGGAAGCTCAGAGAGGTTGAAAGGCCTTATTGGGTCAACACTTAGATGTTGATGAAGGCTCTGACCCATTTCCCTCATCCTGGCCAGTGCTTGTCAGCTGTGCCACACTGACTCCTCTGATCACAGAGCACCTGGAAATCTCAGAGAACTCCAGGTGGGACTGAGTGCCAACATAACGCTCTGTAACTGTGTGGGGTCCAGCCCAAAGCCAAGTGATGCCTTTTCTAGCCTGCTAAGCCACAGGGAATTTTTAATCAAGCCAACAAGGATGATGCATGCCAAGGGCATCTGCAACCAGTTACATGGAAAGAGGTGAATCTTTCAGACAGGCTGCCCCTGGAGAGACCTGTAGGTGAAACAAGCTGTCTCATGGAGGTGGGCAGGAAGCAGTGTTCAGAGAAGTGTCATACCTTGCCAGCAGACGGCCCCCTGGTTTTCCTCCCAGTATGACTTCCCAGCTCAATCCCTTCCTAGTCCCAGATGGGTGCTGAGTGTGCTTTTGCAGAGATTCGTACTCCAGGGGACTGAGACTGGGGCATTCTGGAATAGTCAAAGGAGGAGGAAAAGAATGGATATTGGCTGAGCACTTACACATGGTCTGGTGATTTTGCATACACATTCTTACACACATCTCCACAAAAACCTTAATGACCTTAGGAGAAAGTTTCCTGTTGTATACAGGAGGAAACTGAGGCTTAGGGATGAGAACTCATTTGCCAATGTTTACTGAGGAAGCTAGAGCCAGATGCAAATTTTGGCTTATTTGGCTTAGAGAAGGTGAGGAATATAAAAACCTTGATTAAGATTTTGTAGGACCGATCTAGACGCCAATTTCCTATTTGTGTTGATTTCTACAAGCCTCCTGAATCCGGCCTATTCTTCTTTTCCCACATTTTAAAATAGGGTACAGAGGAAACAATGGATTTGACAGTGCTTTGAAAATTAGCAAGTGTTGTACATATACAGGTCATTAGTTCCATTTTATTACAAGGCAAATATTGAACAGATCAAGAAAAGCAAAGGAGTATACACATTTCTACATTGTTTTTAAAATTATTTTGAAGCTAAACAAAATCCAGAAGGTACTTTACAATGTATTTTATTTCACTAGCAGGTTAATCAAATACCCCAACATGATTAACTGTTCTTCAACTATGAATCAAAATGAGATTACTAAATCCAAAAGCTGTATTTCCTAAAATTCAAAATAGTCTGGCCTCTGGATACTCTATTGTGTAATGGTGTCTGAGGTGTGTGAAGTGTGATATGAATGAAATTATAACATTTTTCTGACAATTGCTTTATGTATATGCTTTATATTGCATTAATAGTCACTGAGGTTTTCATACCATGTTCAAACCTTTTACTTCAGACATTGAAAAATAAAATCAGTGTTATCAGTTATATCAGTTTAGAAATTGACTTCTTACCTAGACAAGAAAAGGGGTTGGTGGGTAGAATTCCATGATGTGGTAGATGAAGGTAATTTTCTGTTTATCAAGATAGAATAAACCATACCCTCTTAAAGGTGAACAAACTTGGAAGAAAAACTTTTCTTTCTGAATCCTGTTTCCACTTGGGCAGTGATTTCTTCCTCAGTAAATGGGGTCTAAGTGGTGTTCTTAAACACAGGCATATACATAAAGGGGTACAAATGGTCTTTTATTAGAATAAAAATAAAAAGGGTGATTAACAAAATTAATTTTCATGAGAAGTTTGAAGAAGGTGTCATTGTACAACTAGTTCATATCTGTGTTTATTGTGTAAATATGCAGTAAATAATTACCAAACTGCCTTGAGGCAAGGACACTGGGCTTAGTTGCAGTCACGGTCAGGAAAACAAAGTGATACTTCTCTCCCATGTGTTCATTTTTATGACTAAGTAGACACAGGAATTGAGGAAACACTGGCGGAAGCACTCTGGATACAGCATGGCAGCCAAGGCCGGGGCTCGGCCTGACCCGGTGCTCCTGGGCGAAGGTGACAGAGCGTGTAAATGAGCTGAGAGTTGTATCAGTGAAATTCTTCCCACTTCTGGGTAAATGACTCCTTTGTAACTGCTTCTTCCCAGCCAACATATCTAGTAGAAAAGGGCTATCAAATAGGGAAGGTCACCTTCTGTCAGAGGAGCTGCCAAGTGGGTTTTGGGCTCCAAGGTGCAGCGAGCGGGTCTGTTCTAGCTTCAGAAGCAACAGGGTTGAGTGCATTCTTATCTTTTCTGGAGGCATCTAACCTAGGAGCCTACCTAATTGAGCTCAGAGATGCTGCTCTGGGGATCTCGTGGGACCTGGAAGCCAAGGACGGTCCTGGCCTGTCTGGCTGAGTCTTGATTTCTATATGTAAGCTTCTCTGATGATTCTAAGAACTTCTTGCGAGAGAGGAAATCTGGGAAAACCCGGGCTTCTCGCCATAGCGGTTCAGTTCCAACTGTCAGTCATGCCACGTTTGATGGCTGGTTAAGAAAGCTGCTCTCAGGTTACCAGTGAATAATTAATGAATCCTCAAACAAGCAGATCTATAAGTAGATACACATTTATTTCCACAAGTCATTTAAGTACACTGGAAAAATTTCAAAACCATGTTCTACACATTTCTTTTCAAAAATGCAGCCAAATTGTACAATGTATGTGAATACTGCTTTTGCTACCAAGTCCCAGTGATGAACCCGGGGGAGATAGGGAAACAACGAAAGGCAGGGGCCTGTGGCTACGGGCAGCAGTGTCAAGGTTACGTGTGGCAACGTTTCCTGTTGGAATGTGGTTGCTTTTTAGTTGCTTCTCAATATCAGGTTCAACTTTGTAAACCTACCCAAGTCTAAACATCAAAGAGGAACAAGATAAGGGAACTGTGTTGAAAATGATGTTTTATTGGCGTGGTTGACACTAGGAAGTCTATTCATTTAAATGCGGCACAACACTAAAAGCTCAGTCAGTTTCTCCCAGCTTGAAGGAGAACTTTTCTGCATTACTGGGCTCCACTGACACCTGAGACCTCCGTCATGCTTCAGTCACCTGCCCTTCTGGAAATGATAGACTGAGAGATAATGTGAATTTCAAATTATTTGGGTCATGTTGAGAGGAAAACTACGAAAATCAACAAATCCTCAAATAAAAGTTATTCAAAATAAAGAGTGTGATGGTGGAAGAATTTCAAAGCACCACTGGGGCAGGTAGGACCCTGTGTTGACACCGCATAAAGGATTTCTCCCAGTGAAGTGTCATGGGACCCAGGGATGAGCTCCTGAAGCCTGCACACCGGCTTTTGTATCCTCGTGGATGGACACGCTTGCTCTATCAAGAGAGAACACGTGTTTCATCGCGTTTTCAAAGGAACCTGCATTAGTCAGTCTCTGTAGCTGCTCTAACAACTCTAAAAAGTCTCTGCGGCTTACAGATTTCTCTCTCATTGATGACCAGCTAGCTCAGTGCAGTTGGGAATACTTCACGTGGATAATTAATGACTCAGTTTCTTTCTTTTCTTCCTTTTTTGGGTGGAGGACAGTCACAGAGCTGAAGTGCCACTTTGCAGCATATCAAGGGTATATTTCATCAACATGACACTGTCGGTGATCACCCTAACCACTGGCTGAGGGGTAGTGTTTGTCGTATTTCTGCACTGTAAAGTTGCTCTTCCCTCACCACTCCCGTCGCCGTACTCAGTGTACTCTTTGGAAGGAAGTTACTACATGCAGCCCAATGCCTAAGAAGAGGGGTGTTATGCTCCACCTCTTCTGAGTTTACAATATTTCCATATGTTAATTGTAATTCTTTTGCAAGGGAAATTGGTCTTTTTTTTTTTGAGCACTTTCTTACTGGTACTACAAGATGCTCCAGGCTTATATTGTATAATTCCTGTCACAGTCCTAGAATCAGCCACTTCTCCAGGGTACCCTTGTTCTTTTTACCTGACAATGATATTAGAAAATAACATAAGGACACTAGGTGTGCTGTTACTACAGGATCAGGTGACAGCAAGGAAATGTATGTGTATATACATATATGAATAAAATTTTCTATGTGTCACCATCTGTATATTATACTAAGTGGAAGTTCATATTTTGATGACTTCAACTGTACTCCATTACCTCATGGATCCTTCTAGTCTCTTCTAGTTTATTTGTGACCTTCAATTCCTATAATAAGAAACCTGGCTCCACCTATCCATCATTCATTTAAATAAAACTGGTCCATTATGTATAGTGGTATCATGATTGTTAACCCGTATGTACGCCCAGGGGTGCCAACTTTATCAGCAAGCGTTCAGTACTTACATCAGTTTTGTTTTTTTTTTTTGTCTTACATTCATTTCCATTTATTTTATTTAGGTCAGGAACTTTTGCCCCCCTTCCCATCTGTGAGGTTGTTCTAGATGTTTGTAACACAGTTAGATTGCTTTGCCCTGCTCTGCATTCCATCCTGCGATCACTTGACCTTCTAAATTATGTTTTTAAAATTTGCATACATTGAGGTTTATTCTCTGTGCTATAAAAGGCTATGGGTTTTGACAAATTTATAGTGTTATGTACCCACCTTTACAGTAACATAGAATTGTTTCAATGTACCAAAATATTCCTGGTACTTCATTTATTCAAACCTTTCTCCTTCCATAACCACTGATTTTTCACCATCCCACCAATTCTGCGTTTTCCGGAATGTGATACAATTGAAAACATAGAATACGCAGCTGCCCCTGAACCCTAGACTGATTTCTTTCACTTAGCAACATGCATCCAAGATTAACCCATATCTCTTCAGGGTTCTATAGATCACATCCTCTGTTTATCACTGCATACCGTTCCCTTATACAGAAGTATCATAGTCCGGTTATCCATTCACCTATTGGAGAATTTCCTGGCCACCTCCGGTTTTTGGTGATTACTAATGTAGTTGCTATAAACATTCCTGTGCAGGCTTTTGTGTGGGCATAAGTTTTTAGTTAGGTAAATAGCTAGAAGGGCAATTATGAATCATACGGTAAAATTAGGTTTAGCTTTGTAAGAAGCTGTCACAGTATCTTCCAATGTAGCTATAACCACCAGCAATGCATGAAAGTTTCTGTTATTTTACATTCTTCTCAGCAGCTGGTATTTTCATTTTTTTAAAGTTTTTTTGTTTGTTTGTTTGTTTTTTATGTTTGCAGTGGTTTTATTCATAACTACCCAAACATGAAAGCAACCAAGATGTTCTTCAACAGTCGGCTGACCAGACGTACCATTTTAAATGGGACAGAAAACCACAGTGCTGTCCCATTTCACATAATACGTATGGTCAGCCTGGTCTCACTGGGCTAAATTCAGCATGTCAATAGGCTGTCCCGATGACATACCATCTGAAACAGGGCAATACCATTGTTTTCTGTCCCATTTAAAACAGTACATCTGGTCAGCCTACACAGGCAAAAAGATACATAAAACGAGGTACCACCAGTCAATGAAAACATCATTCAACAACAAAAAGAAAGGAATTGCCAAACCATGAGGAGACACGCAGGGAACTCCAAATGCTTATTTACCAATTGCAAGAAGTCATCCAAAAAGTTCATACACCGCATGACTCCACCCATCCAGGACTCTTCAGAGAAGACAGAACTACGAGTGACAGCAACGTCAGTGGTTGCCATGGGTCAGGGTGGAGCGAGGAATAACTCAGGGGTATCTCATCCCAGTATTGCTTGCCAGCCCCTACAGGACTCTGGGGTCCTGCGAGGATCCCGTGCAGTGAGGCGTCATTGGGCAAGAGGGGTCGTAGTAGTGGTGTCCAGGCCTGAGTCTGCCATTTCCAGACTGAAATGACGGGCAAGATTTTTTTTTTTAATGTGGGTAGTTCCCTGGCTGGGAATCGAACCCAGGCCACAGCGTTGAGAGTGCCGAAGCCTAACCACTACACCACCAGGGATCTCCCTAGATTTTTGGATTTTAACCATTCTAAAAGTATGTAGATGTATTTAATTTTTTGTTTTTATTTGTGATTCCTTAAATGTCAAATGATGTAGAACATCTTTTTATGTATTTATCTGCCAGCTTTTTGCCTGTTTTGTCATTGGGACGTTTGTTTCCCTGTGGTTGATTTTTAAAGTGGTCTTTGAATATTTTGGATGTAAGTCCTTTATTAGAGAAGTATTTGGCAAATACTTTTTTTCCAGTCTGTGGGCTGTCTTTTCATTAACAGTGCCTTTTGCAGAGTAGTTTTTAATTTTAATAAAGTCTTACTTATCAGTCTCTTCCTTTATAAGTTGCAACTCAATCTCTTTCCTTTAGTTCTGTGCCTTTCTCCATGGCCACTGTGTACCCTGCATCCCGTCAGCTCACGACAAAAGCCAGAGACTGTGGATGGTTCCGTAGAATACTTTAGGTCCTGGCCCAGAATTGGCCAACGTGACTTTGCACATTCTACTGGACAGAACTCATCACATAGCCCCATTTAGATTTTTTTTAAGTTGAGGAAAAAAAATAAACAAACAAACAAATAAATGAGCTGCTTATGTTTAAAAACTTGAGAAACAGTTTTCCTGGTGACGAAAAGAAAAGCGAAATGATGAATGATGAGAACAGAATGATGTCTGCCTCATAAGTGGCGAGGAAACGTTTTTCCTGGGGCATCCGCTTTTGAAAGGGTATGTTTTCCTGTGTCCCATGATTTAAGTTCCCAGTTCTGCTGGTCACAAGGGAGTTGTTAGAATGGAGTCAGGGAGTATTTCTCCAAAGTAACCTTGAGATCTGTGGGGTTAACTCACTGTGTTTCCTGCCTTAATCCATTCTAGTAGTATAGCAAAGATACCATAGACTAGGTGCCTTAGACAGCCAAGTGTACTTGCTCACAGTTCTTGAGGCTGGGAGGTTCGAGGGCACTGGCTGGTGTGGGGTCTGGCGAGAGCCCCCTTCCTGTTCATAGATGACGGTTTTCTTGCTATGTCCTCACATGGGAAGGGGCAAGGGAGCTCTCTGGGGCCTCTTTACTAAGGACTCTAATCCTATTCATAAGGGCGCCACTCTTATTATATAATCACTTCCACAAAGGCATCATCTCTTAATACCATCACATTGAGGGTTGGGTTTCAATTATATAAAAAAATTTTTTTGGGAGGGGGGACACAAACACTCAATCTCTAACCTTTCATCACTAAGCCACCATGGAAGGTAAAGGAACTGCAAATGAGAAAGAAAATTCTCTGTCATATTCCCAAATACCTGTCAGTGTCTGGGAGAGAGAAACTACCCCGAGGAGCACGGAGAAGATGTCGTTCACAGTTTGTTTCTGCACATTTGGCGGGGGGAGAGTATATGTCTAGAATCATCTCAGACTTGAAAGTGAGAATTGAACCATGCTTCTGACAGCACTGCCTAAAGGAAATGAGGTGTGACTTGGTTACTTGGCACTTGGTGTTTGTCTCTGTTTGTTCCACGAAAATTTGTGAAAGTGTTGGCTGATGTAGCTAAGGTTTGGTCCTCTGCTCTGAGGATGTCAAGATCTTCTGCTGGAGTTTCGGTTTGGTTTTCCGTCAGCCCTTAGAAAGTGTTTCCTGTGAGTATTGGTAGGGTATTCTGCCCATTCTCTATATAGTGATCATAATAAATATGAATTGGGTGTTGTAAAGACAGGTGGAGAGTAGAAATTTAGGGAAACGACCCATTTTGTCAAATTCATATTAAAAACAGACTAAAATGGCATTAGTTTGTAAATAGGTGTATCTTTTCTATTGCTTTCATGGATGATGGTGAAGATTATTACTTAGTAACTTTTTAAACATCTACTAATCTCAGGATTTCTATACACCATTGGTTTCAAAACCTTGACTTGTATATGCCTTACCTATAAAAATTATGATCATGGACCCCCAAAATATGTACATTTACTAATAAATTCTATACATGTGATAACTGTAGTAATATATTATGGACATTAAAAACTTACTAAAGATATTTTCAAGTAGAGATCATGTTAATATAAAAGTTGAAATTCCCAGTCTTTACACTCCACTGTATGGTCTTGGCCACGTATTGGGTCATGCTCACTTAAAGAGTTTATCAGGAGTAGGACACTTTATATAGTATACTTTAAATCAGAGTTTTCTAAGCAATGAACTAGTTGCCATGGTAAAACTTTATTTTACAAGAATTTTGTCTACAGTTTTAGGATGCTGGATGCCACACTGTCACACTACTACAATAAAATGGCAAGTTGCCAAAGAGTTTCCTTTCAGATTCTGGAAGAAAATAATCTAGCTTTTTCAGAAGGCTTTGTCTTTGACTCAGCTGCTGTGGATTCACTGCATCTCTGCCTCTATGGAGCAGAGAGAGATTATGACCAATAATGGCTACTCCACTGAGGATGATTCAGAGAACCATGGAAGCAGATTTCCCCCTATTTACCTGAAACAGTGAACATGTCTAGTGCAAGAAGCTAGAGAGAATCCAGGGAAAAAAACAAACAAACAAACAAGAAACAAAACAAATAAACAACCAGAAACCAAAACAAAAGTAGAATAATGAAAATTATAGCAATGCAAGTAATAAGAACTAACATTTACTGAATGCTTGCTATAGAATCGTCCTTACTAAGTACTTTACGTACATGATTTATTTTCATCCTTATAAAAACCTAGGAAATGTGTATTAATTACTGTTCTCTTTTATGCATGAGCAAACTAGCACTGAGACAAAAGGTTAATGGGGTTTTGTTTCTGGAAAATAAAGGACATTAGGTGACTTGTCAGTTGTTAGGTGCACCCTTCTGTCAGAAGGGGTTCCTGCACCATGTAGGAAGTTGCACCTGTTTACCTTTTAGATCCTTTCCAGCACTCTATTTCTATAAATACTTCTGAACTAACTTGTGCTTAGCATTCTTTTAGATGC
Organism: Lyroderma lyra; assembly: GCA_004026885.1. NCBI lineage: Eukaryota > Metazoa > Chordata > Mammalia > Chiroptera > Megadermatidae > Lyroderma > Lyroderma lyra. The sequence goes on from PVJL010001598.1 coordinate 102,467, forward strand.
GTGCTGTGTATACAGTCTTGAGCTGGTCATTTAACCTAGGTGAGTCTCAGTTTGACCTGTAGATTGGGACTGTCCTATCTGATTGGCCTTTCTCAAGGTCTCATAAACATGCACCATGTGTTCTGTGGACTCTTCGTGACATTCTCTTCGATAGGTATCCTTATCATTATTACTGAAATGCGATAGATCTCTATGTTTCAGGAGTTTGTAGTTCACGAAGAATTTTTCCTTACAATATAAAAGCATGCTGAGAAACAGGGAGTAGATGATCCCTTTTTTTGATTTTTCCTATTTTAGTCATGTGGCCTCAGATCTGGACAGAGAAAGAAACCGTGTTTGATGAGAAGCAGCAGTCCTAATTCTTTCACGGTGGTGATACTTTAATAATCCTCTGCATTCTTAGGACTCTTTAAAGTTTCAGAATACTTAACCCATTACTGATCTCACCTGATCTCCTGAAGTTCACAGATGAAGCCTCTCAGATGTTTGCGTGTCCCTGAGTCGGGCAGTTAGTGTGTGGTGGGATGGAAAGGCCACATCACAGCAAGGCCTTTTGGTTCTCAGTTCCAGGATTCACTTTTCCTCCAATGGACTGTACTGACTATGCAGACACCAGGTTCTGCCGTTAGTGCTGCGTTTGGGGACTTTGGTGACCAGCTTGGGTGTGCCATTTTATTCCCTCTGTCAACACATGGCCCACTCTCATTAGAAGAATCACCTCTGTCTTCCCTCTCCTTCCCCTCATTCCATCCCTCCTGAATCATTTAAAGAGTTAAGTGTTTTGTACGCTAGGCACTTGCTAGGTACTCAAGATTGGTAATTAAATACAAGTTCTCAGTCTCACATAGAGTATTATTGAGGAGATAAATAAGGGAGTTATAAAAAGCTACAATGGTGATACAATACTGGTAAGTAAGCAAGTTTGGAGGTGGGTTAGGGGAAGAGCCTGATCCCGATACAGAGAAAGGGGGAGGCCAGGGAGAGCTTCCTGGAGGAGGCACACTGTGGAATAAGTAGGCGGCAGCCCGGCATAGGTTACGAGGACATGCAGAGATGACAGTGTGAGCAGAGCTGTGGGAAGCTCTTCCCCAGCTGCTCTTGGTTTGAGTGAGGACAAAGGAAAGAGAGCAGTGCTCTTGTTAGAATGTCCCTGACCGGAAGATCAAGGAGTATTCAGCAATTCGGCCTGAAGAGCCAAGCCTTAGTTCCTGTGAATTCTCAGTGACTGGCACCCTGAGCCTTCTAGAACATCTTTCTTCTTCGGCGGCCCTGGGGGTGCTGCTGATTGAGCCACTGGCCCTCTCTGCATCCTAGGCTTTGCCAGTGATTAAGGGCATTTTTGTCTGAGTGCCTAAGTATCAGGGCAAACTGCCCAGCTCAAATGAATCGATGGGCTAAAAATTGTCTTCCCAGCAGGCACTGCCAGGCAGCCTCAAGCCAACGCTCCAGGCAAATGAGAAAGGAGCCATTGAGGTCCATGGGAGGCAGTTGCAGCTGACTCAGCGCCCTGGAAGCACTTCTCCAGCCACGTATCTCTCCTTTTCCTCCCTGAGCTCTGCTCTGGGTCCTTGCTCTTGACGAGGTCTGCTTTGTGCCAGGGTGGAGGTGCTGAAGTTTCAAATGACAGAAGCTGATCAGCATCTCCGTGTGCTTCTGACATGCCCATGAAATAGACCCAGCTCAATAGTCCATTTTCATTTCCTATTAGTGTAATTCACATTTGGGTTTAGCCCAAGTAATAAAGGTTTTTAGTTCAAGAGAAACATTTTAAAAAATGATGAATGAGATTAATCTTGCGAAGGTCATGGAAAATAAAATAATACTTGCGTTTTGAAACTGGAGAGGTTAAGACTCAGGGAAGGTCGTATAACTAACTGGCTGATAGAGAAACTAGGCCTAGAACCCATGACATTTGGTTAATTCCAGTGTTCTAAAATTTACTATGTTTAGAGAACATTTAAAAAATAATACTTTAGTATTCTATTGTAACTGTACCCCTATGATATAAGTAGGGTTCATGCCATTATTGTCACTGCATAGGTGAGGGAAATTGGGAGGGCTCGCCAAAGGTCACCCAATGACAAGCAATAGATCTGGGAATAAAATTATTTCTCTTACGACTTTTTCTAGTGTGCCATTGTAGTGTCCTAGCTCCATAAATTCCAAAGTAGGAGATCTGGTTGAGAGATTCTGGGTTAGGACCACCTCTGTTTCCAGTAAGTACTGGCTTTTGAGTGGGTCTTCTCTGTAAAGTATGCGAATGGTACTGTAGCAGGCTTGCAAACCAGAATATGCAGAGGAGCCAGGTCAGTGGGGCCGCTGAGTCATCAGGCCAGGTTGGGCCATCTTCATGGGGCAGCTGTGACTCAGCTGCAGCTGATTGCTGCTGGTCCACAACAGAGACGCCTTCTGATTGTTTAAAAGAAGTTAGAAAAAGAGATTTAAAGGTAAACTCTCTTGATTTATAATCGTGGGTGAAAGGTTCCAAGTCAAAATAAAAAATAAATAATGTTTGAGCCAAAAAGCAAAATAAAACAATGCCTGTGCCCTAGAAGTAGCTTGTAAGCTATCAGTGTGCAATATCCGGACGGCAAGGTCTTCAGAGAACTGCTGAGTGTTAACATTTCACGACTCCATAAAACTTCGTATAACTAGAGTGTATAAATGCAAGCTCATCATCACCAAAATACATATCTTAAACACCTTGTAAATGGCTTCAAAGGAGCTCAAGCCGTAGACCTTAAAGACTTGTAGAAAAAAAAATAGAAACCTTAAATTACTCTTTTTGGGTCTTCTCTTCTGTTGGCTCCAATGAATAGTTATTTTGCCTTTAAGATGACATTGCTCCTGTATTATCCTCCACCTGTTCTGAGAACACCTTTTATCCTCAATTGGATGAGCATTTTTGGAGACCAAAAATCCCATTTCTCCATCCTTTCTTTTCTCCTTCACCACTGTAATACGTGACCACAGGCTGATGCTTGCTAGTCACTCCTTTCCTTCCTACCCTCTTTGGTGACTGTGATCTCGAACTATACGACAGTTCTCTCTAGGTGGCTGCTTGCCTGTCTCTTCTGATGGAGTCATTCTTTTCTATGATGCTAAGCATGTTCTCCTGAGGTCTCTTTTTGCTGCCTCAAATATCACTTCCAGGTAGATGACAGCACTACCTTCCTCCTTTGTTACTCTCATGTAACTGCCTGCATGCCCTTCAGAGAAGCCATCATTGTGCTAAACTCAACCAGCACCACAGCCTTGCTTCAGTGAGCTGTATCACCATTGGAAAGGAGAGGGTGGGTGTGAGGTTGTTTAGGTAAAACCCACGGGATTTGGTACCTGAAAAGATTATGGAGAGTAAGACAGAGGGAGGAGGCAAAAGTAATTCTAAAGTTCAAGTCTAGATGACTTTGAGCATGGTAATATTCAGCAACAGAAATCAATGACACATGAAACTGTGGGTCACTAAGGGCTAGTGAGTTTGAACCTAAATAATTAATATTTAGAGTGAAACTAAAGATAATTTGAAAGAGACCAAATTGGAAGTGGAGGGTTTCCATTTGGGCACTGTTACGGATTATTTTTAACAATCTCTCTGGTACTCCTTGGTGTTGTATTTCTAGCATCATCTTCTAGATCACAAGTAAATTTATCATGCTTTACACTGACAGTTTTAATAAGAGCAGTTACTTCATCTCCTCATCCCAATCCTGTCCTCTGCCATACCAGTCGAGTCCCCAGATCCTCCACCTTTTCTCCAAATAAAAGGTTATGGGAATACGCAGAGTGTAAAACAGGTAAAGACAAAGTAGCTTCTTTGATGAAGGTGAGATGGGGGTCTTGAAGGACCCCCACCCCAAGTATCAAAAGATCTGAAGAGAAAACATTGCAACTATGTAGTAGATTACCCTCTGACCAACTAGAGAATAGGGCAGAAGTTCCCCAACTTTCTTGGTGCTCTTTGTATCTCAGCAATTTTTTTCACAGAGCTGCTAGGCTAAAGGAAATACCTAAATGTTCTATTTACTAAGTATTTATAGCCTAACAACTTAGTTGCTAATATATATATATGAAGAAAATGATAATTTAATTTTAAGTAACTACAATTACTTGCTGATGGCATATTATGCTTGTTGGTTGGGTCCTGTACAAATTCCCAAACTTTGGAATCGTGCTGAATGCTGTCTTCTTCATTTTCCATTTCACATTGATTTTTGTATAGTACTTGCTTTTAATCACAGGAACAGATGAAAATCCAGCTTTACAAAGGTTATGATGTCATCAAAAGGAATTCAACAGAATCTAATTTTGAAACTGGGAACTGCCTTGAGCTAGTAGTTCGTGTCGCTTCTGATATGTCAGCTATTGCTGTTTCTCTTAAATATTTCAAATATCTGACAGCAATGCTGTGAGATTTGAGCAACCTTCAAAATGGCACTTTGAGGCACCTTGGCTAATATCGTCAAGGAATCATGAGACTGGGCAAGGAGTTAACTGCGTCATGGTCCTAGCTCAGTTAAGTAGTTTTGTGACATTGGGCAAGTCATGTAAGCATTCTTCATCACGTTGTTACAGTGCAGGATATCTGGATTGGTTAACCCATTGTGATTCCCTCTGCCTTTCAGTGCCTAAGATCGAATACCTTCTTATTTTATCAGTGCTGCTAAGGAAGCCTGGAAAGAATTTCTAACTTAAATAGCAAGCAGTCCCTTTTCTGGCTCCTTGTTTTGAAAGTGAGCACAAAACTGGTCCTGAATTCAGCCATCTCTCTCCTGCCACCAGTGGCCCCAACCTCTGTTCTGCGAGCTCAGAATTCTTTCTCAGGAACGATCTGAGGAATTTCATGCATGCTTAGCATCAGGGCTGAGACAGAAGGGCAGGAAATGAGTTTACATGTTCTGATGCTTTGAAACAAGTGAAATATCTCCATGCACACATTTTTGCTTGCTACATCAGGAAACTCTCTAAGACTGCCTTTCCTTTTTGGGGCTACTCATTTGGGCAAGATTGAAAAGATAAAGCATTTCCAGTCTATCTCTATAAACCCAGGCAGAGCTTAGAGGGAATGAAGGCTGATTTATTCATCAGTTTTGAACAAGAAAGCATGAATGGGTCTTCCTTGGGATGTGCAGCAGGCAAAATGAAAAGGAAGCACCAACAATCTCTAACTCATTACCCAGTTGGCAAATACAAAAAATTACTTGGTTGCTGGTGGTTTTATTAAATAGAAAATTTTAATTATTTAATAATTTATATATTTTAATATATAATTTAATAATTTATAAATTATTACATTTTTGACTCTGTATTTACATTTTTAAGGTCTTCTTTTAAGACATTTTTCTATTCCTTGGTTACAGAGTTACTCATATTTCCTTATTGTAACTCAATAGTTTTACCTTTTCCAAGTAGGCCTTTAATTCAGCTGTGTTCCATCTTTGAATATGTGTTAGATTCCTAGTTATTTCTTCCTCCATATATGGTGAGCCAGGTTTCCCACCCTCATTTAGTGAGCAGTCTCCCCTCCCTATGGCATATTGTGTCTCTGGATAGTCTGGGATCTTTCTCTTAGCTCTCTGTTGATCTGTTCATCTGTTGTTTATCTCCATATGTGTTATTATGGCTGTGTCGTATGTTTTAATATATGTCACAGGGCAAATCCCAGTTCTTTATTTTCCTTTTGAAAGGTTATTTCAGTCATTCCTGGACTTAGGGGCAATACAGAGCATTGGAGAAGTAAGAAGTGATAGATGAAGCAGTAGATTAAATGCACGCACAGTGCCATGCATGGGTCTTAAACATATACTGGACAGAAAGCAAGAAACAGCATGAGATATGTAATTTAATAACTTTTAGAAAAATTAAAACCTACATCTATTTATATAAAATATACCTAATTTTAAGAATACATAAACACAGAAAAGCAATTTAACACATTAGAATAGTTACCCTTGCTGGGAGAGTAATGATTGTGGATTTTGAAAAGAAAATAATATAAAAATTGCATAAAATGAAAATGAATTTATAATGGAGCAAGCCACATTTGAGATAGTAGTGTAATGATCATTTGGGGGTGGGGGAATGCCATAAATTACCTTACTTTTCCAGATTGGAATCAGGGAGAAAGCTGGTTTTCACATAGCATGTTTTTCTGGTAGGTGGTAAAAATAAAACTGGGGCCAGGTGTGGGTTCTGCTCTATAGTCAATTCCTGTGAACCAGCGATCAGTGGGGAGAAGTTAGAAAGTTCCACTGGGAAGAGCTGGAATCATTTGATCTTATCTTGTATGAGATACTGACATTATGTGGGACCAGTTGGTAGGGGCCTGTGCCCAGAAGGCTCCAGTCCTGAGTATGCCCTGAGTATAAACACGCACAGATCCTGCCTGAGTCACTCAGCACTCCACCCTGCTTCAAAGAAAAGAGCACTTTGTCCAGGAGCGCAGTGCCCTGACCAACAGCTAAAAGCGTCCTCTTTTCTAATTGTCAATTATCTCTGCACTCCAAGATAAACATTTCTGTTTTAACATCAGACCAGCCTAGAAGGTTCATTTAGGAGAGGGCTATTTGGAGGGCTGGAGGAGGGGGGAAGTGGAGGAGGATAAAGAAAGAGACAGAGTTTAAACACTCGAGGTACAGTCTGTGTCTTCTGATAGGTCTCCAATACGGTCCTAATTTGAGAATGGCTGTGCCTTAGCCTGAGCCTTTACGGAAGGCAGGTGTCGGTGACACAGGGAAATAAGGCTATTTCCAAGAACTGCTATGTGAGTGGGAAGTTAGTTCTAAGAGGGAATTTATTTTTCCCCAACAAAATTCTCTTTATTGTTGGTAGATCAGAAATATTTTGTATTTCTTTCTTCCTTTTCTCTCTCCCTCCCTCCCTCCCTTCCTCTTTTGTCCCTTTCTTTCTCTCTCTCTCCTTCTCCCCTTCTCCCCCACTCCATCCCTTCCTCCCTCACTCCCTCCCTTTCTCCGTCTGTCCTACCTATCTATACATGCATATACTTATAAATAATATATATATGTGTGTATATACATACATACACACAAGTGCACACACGCATACACTTTGAAAAGATGATCGTTTTCCATTTTTGATGTGAGAGCAAGACTTAGCTCAGAAAATTGACAAATAAAGACCTGTTTCTCCACTTCATTCATGTAATGGATAGGATTACAGTGGACTTGACTGCCGTTGACAGCCCGGCCAGAGATAATTTAATTCGGTACCTCCCCAAACCTGTTGTTTCCATGATTCAAAAGAAGAGGTAAAGAAGATTTCGTAAGAAAGAACAGCAACGTTTATTCCTGAGTAACAGACGATAAGGCTAATACCAAAGGACTTTTCCTGAATTTAATTCTCCGGCAGGTGTCCACTTTGAAGGATAAAATGAGGTCACTCAAATTCTTTTTGCCCACGCTCCCGCCCTTCCATTTTCTTCTGAGTGACCCCTTTCTCTCCCTTCTTGCCCCTACTTTAACATCTCCCTTTGCCCGGCATACTTAAAACCCAGAAACCCACATGCTAATTAGTGTGGTTATGATTTGCAATCCATCCAACAATGCCAGGTACTGAGACGCAACCTTTTCAAGTTCAGTAGCAGCCATCTAATGCAAGTCAAAACAGAGAGATGTGTTCAGCTAATTTGGGGGAAGGGATGGTTGAATTTGTATATTCAAAGTTCAGTGATGACAGGTCACATTGCAAGGGGACAGTCTTTGTGTTAAAATGCACCAGTAAGGTCAGAAACTTTCTTGGCCAAGCAGGGAGAAAAGAGGTTGTTTTTGTGGAATGAGCTGTTAAACCTGGAAGCCCAAGAGAATCAGGAAACCTGTTTTCAATCAGACACAAAGATTATTTCTATTTCTTTCCAGTTCTAGCAATGAGACTTTTTAAAAAGGATTTGGGGAAGTAGTGAATACTTGGTTGTCCAATTATTAGCCTAGATAGACTGTTAGTTTTGGGATGAATTTTTTGTTGGTAAAGGAAAAAAGAAAATATGTGGAGTTTTGTTCTTGGAGCCACTGGGTGAATTTTATTTCCAGGTCTCCAACCCTTTTGGCATGATCCTTTGCCCACCAATGCCCAGCTAGCATTCCATATGACGCTTTGGAGTTTGGACTGTCATTTTACCCAACACACGGGTGTAAATAAGGGGAAAATTCTTTGCTTTTTCTGGCTTAGTGAAAGAGGAAGAACAGATTCGTGTGGCTGGCAAGGACTAATTCTGGAGTTAACGCCCAAATGACCATGCCATTTCAAGAAGCAGAATCTTTGACCTTAAAACTCCAGTTACCCTTAACTTTCTGAGTTGTCACAGAGAAACTCATCAGGTTTAATGACTCTTAATGAAAGTACTCCTTTGATGAATATTTGAATTATGATTATTTACTAAAAAGAAATGCTTAGAAATATTTTCTGTATATTACATGATGTTTCTGAATAGTCCATCTATTTTTTTTTAATTTATTGGGGTGACATTGATTAGCAAAAATTACATAGGTTCCAGGTGTACAATTTACGTTACAGCTTCTATGTGTTGTATTATGTGTTCATCACCCAGAGTCAGTTCTCTTTGCATCACCATGTATTTGTGTCCCTGTCCCTTTTCCCCCATTCCCCTCCACCCTTACCCTCAGGTAACTACTAAATTATTGACTGTGTCCATAAGATTCGTTTCTTTGTTGCTTTTGATTCTATATGAACAATTAAACTAAATTTCTCCATCCCTTTCCCTTATTTTACCCACTCTCCCATCTCTCCTCCCATCTTAAAGAAGTCCCTCTAACATTCTTTGTAGTGCTGGTTTGGTCGTGATGTATTTCCTTAACTTTACCTTATCTGAGAAGCTCTTTATCTGTCCTTCAATTTTGAATGCTAGCCTTGCTGGATACATTATTCTTGGTTGTAGATTCTTGGTTTTCATCATGTTGAATATTTTCTGTCAATCCCGTCTGGCCTGTAAAGTTTCTGGTGAGAAATCAGCTGAGAGTTGAGTGGGTGTCCCTTGTTAAGTTACTACTTGCATTTCTCTTCCTGTTTTTAGAATTTTCTCCTTTTCTTTAACTTTTGCTGTTTTAATTATGATGGATCTTGGTGTGTTCTAGTTTGGGATCATCTTGTTTGGGATTCTCTGTGCATCCTGGACTTGTATGTCTATTTCCTTCACCAGAGTAGGAAAATTTTCAGACATTATTTCTTCAAATAATTTCTCGAGCCCCTGATTTTCCTCTGTCCCTTCAGGAACACCTATGATTCTGATATTCTTCCACTTAAAATTGTCCCAGAGGAATCTCAAACCATCCTCATTTTTCTGGATTGTCATATCTATCTGTTCTAAATGGGTGTTTTCTGGGGGCTTTTCTTACGTATCACTGCTTTGTGCTTCTATTGTTTGGTGACTTTTACACGGTTCTTCATTTCAGTTAATGTAGTCATTATCTCTCTCTGGTCCTTTATAATGGTTTGTATGTCTTCTTTAATGCTTGCTATCTCTCTGTTAAAATGATCATTCAGTTCCTTAAGCATTTTTATAATCATTGTTTTGGGCTTGGTTTCTGATAGGTCACCTGTCCCCATCTCTTTAATTCTCTGGTTTCTCAGTTTTTGCAGCCTCAGTGGACCCTCCCAGCTGTAGTTTCTTTGGTGTTTGCTTCTGATACTGGGCAGGCAGAGTTCTGTGCGGGAGGGGTGTTTGCGACTTTGTTTCCTTCCTTTTGGCTCGGAGGTTGTGCAGGGAGTTTGGGTGTGATTATGCCTTTCTATTCTGGGTTTGCCCCACACGTGGACCCTGCCCTGAGCTTTGGGGTCAACTGTCCTGTATGTTGGTCTTTCAGACTGTCCTGGTTGTGGGCCAAAAAACATGTGTGCAGTCCCCTCTCTCCTTCTCCTTCCCTGCCGGAGCATTTGCACTGCGGCTCCTCACCACCCAGCTGCTCCCCCTCCTCTGGGAACTGGAGTGAAGTCTGGCTGCTGCATTTTGTGGACCAGTCTGCACCTTCTGGGGACAAAGTGAGGTGGGTGTGGTATCTCACACCCCACCTGTGGGCCCCCTTTCCTCTGTCCTGTGGACCGAGTGAGGTCCGAAGCACTCTCCTGCCACCTTCTTCCTCCTCCCTTCCCCAGTGACAGAGTTCCAAGTGGGACCCCACAGCCTTGTCCCCACTCTTCCCTTTATTTCTCCTTTGTTTAACCCTCTGCCCGCCTGCCGGTACCTTAATGCCGTGAGTGGGTTTCTTAGCTGTGATTGTGCGATGCATAGTGGGCCCTTGGTGGAGGTATAGGTGTTTGATTAGTTGTAATCTCCAGAGGAGTTTTGTGGAAGTCCCTCTCATGCTGCCATTTTATTGCATCCTCTCCTGAATAGTCCATCTATTATTAAGAGGTGGTCCAGCTTTCCTAATACTGGCTCTTGATTGGGTCAACAGTGGAACCTGTGTAACGATACTCACAATGCAGAGTTGTTAAGATTATATAAGGTAAGTGTGTAAAACAGCACAGAGTATGTCCTTAATTACCATTCTTTTTACATTTCTTTATCGATAGACTGGAAGTTCTTCAAAGGGATGGGCTATGTCTTAATACATTTTTATACTTAATTTATCATATAACATCTGGGGCTTAAGAAATGTTTATGCTGTTTGCCATATAATTTCCTCAGGCTTTGAGTTCAGATTTTTCCATGGGCTTTGATTCTATTCATGCTGTCTGTGAAACTACCATCCTGCTCCTGGACTGGTCTTGATTTTTGTCTTAACTAACTATTCTTGGTTCAGAGAGTCCATAATGACTATGTCTTCTGGTGTTGACTTAATAGGTCAGTGACCACTGGCCAACCTGGCAATGTAATTGACATTGGCATAACAACAGAGGAAGACCAAAGGGTCCCTTCACTTTAAGAGCAGCCTGCCATAGCCAGTTCACTGCTTGACTGCTGTGGCCCCATTGTTGGGAGGTACAGCTCAGGGCAATCAGCAAAAGAAGTGCTTGAAACAGGCAAGACATTTTTGTGTGCTTCTCCTTCCCCTACTGCCAACACACACACACACACACACACACACACACACACACGCACATGCGAACACATGCACACACATGTAGAGCTAAACTTCATTGCTAATTTTGGCATAGTTTTGGTCTGGTGGAACAAAAAAATGCCAGCCAGGTGACTCATATTCTGATTTATTGAATAAACATTTTTCATGTGAGAAGTAGAGAGAAAAATGAAACTATTGCCTGTTCAGGCTGGAAAAGGCTAGTGTTTCCAAGACACAGGGCTGCAGTTCTGAGCTGGGCTGGCTGCCACAGCGTCACCTGGGAAACTTTATGAAGAAACTGCTTCCAGGTCCACCCTTAACGATTGTCGGCCAAAGCTCTCTTGATGATGCTTGGGTTTGACCAATTTTGGCAACCACTGCTTTTTCCTAATCCCTTAGTTTTACAGTGGAGCGCCTGAAAGTCCAGGAAGAAGTGATTTGTCTGAGTTTTCTTTGGGAGTAAGAAGAAGAGCCGAGAGGGAGAAGGAAGAAATGAATATTCTGTAATGTGAGAGTTTGATGGGAGCTATCTTCGGTGTTTTACACATTTGGTCTCGTGGTTGTGGGAGAGAGACATTGACCTCTTCATTTCTGAACATGGGAATTCAGGCTCATAGAGGCTAAGTAATTTTACCAAGTTTACACGGCTAGGAAGTGGCGGAGGAGGGCTGTAGGTCTAAATTTGCCTTACTGCAAAGCCTCTCAGTTTGAATCTTGTCTTCTGAATCCCAATCCATGATAATACAGAAGGAACTTACTTATTTTAAGATAATTGAACTTCTCAAACTGAGCAGATCAGCAATATCTAATCTTTTGGCTTCCCTGGGCCACATCGGAAGAAGAGGTGACCTGGTCCACACATAAAATACACATAGCTGACGAGCTGAAAAAAAGGTTGCAAAAAGATCTCTTAATGTTTTAAGAATTTGTGTTGGGTCACGTTCAAAGCTGTCCTGGGCCGCAGGTTGGACATACCTGGAGTAGATTATTATTATTATTATGTTGACATGGCACTATTCAGTTTCCTGAGCTTGAGTTCTGTTCTGCTCAGAACTGGTGCTGGCTCTGTTTGACCTTATGATTCAGTGTTCTGAATCTTTAGCCTTTGAGTTGACAGCACCCTGCAACTAGATTCATTTCAACAAGTATTAATTTAAACATTTCTAAGAGCAAGATGCAATGTTGCACTTTGAGGTGACCATGAAGGACAGAGGTTTGGTGTTTCTAGAGCCTACAGTCTTTAGGGGGCTATAAGAAAAGAAACTGCAAATAAAACATGATGAGAGTTACACCAGGGTGAGTAGAAGGCACTTCGGGAATATGTAGCAGGGAAATTCAACCCAGACTTAGGGTCAAGGAAAACCTTTCTAAAACTGATGCTATAAGGTGTGTAGAAATTAACTGGGTGAAATAGGGTGGGGCAGGAAGGAGCTTGGGAGAAGTTGGGAAACAGCATGTGTGAATTCCAGGAGTTTAGACAGTGTGTGGAGAGTTTGCATTTGACCAGTTCAAGGAACTGGAGGAAGCTTAGGATTTCTGGAAAGAGAGGAAGAGAGGCTGGATATTAGGAGATGGGAGGGAGGAAGCCTCCAGATGGAGAGAAGCCATGAAAACCTCATTAAGGTCTTTGGATTTAATCCTAAATCATGGCTAAGCCACTGAAATTTCCCAATCCTGTAAAAATGATCTGGGGGATTAAAACCAGGGTGTAATATAAACAGGTTTGCATTCTGGAGGATACTTTGATGGCAGTGTTAGTGATGGATTGGGGCAGATTGAACTTGGAGGCAAGGAGGCAAGTTAGGAGGCTGTTTCATCTTGAGACCAAAGCTGTGTTTTATTCATCCCTGTAATTTCAGCACCTAGCACACTGCCAGGTACCTAATACATACCAAGTAAATATGGCTTGAATGAATGGATGTGGCGGTGAATGTTTGTTAGGACAAACCATCTCTCAAATATTTCTTGGTCCTTTTGGCTTTGTATCTTTGTCCAAGCTGTTCTTCTTCTCCAGGTATGCATATGTTTATCCATCTGAATAAATACTAACCATGCTTTTACGTTCAACTTAAGACCAGCTGCTTCTTGAAGCCTTCTTTGGCTATTCTTAGTTTCACTGATTTCCTACTTGCCTCAATTCCAATATGATTTAGAGTCTGTTTAAAGCTTTGTGACATTTTGCCATGCATGATGTTGTTCCATGTGGATTAATCATGAACTGCTTCTAAATTTAGCTTAAGATTTTAAAAACATGTTCAGTCAACAAATATATATCTGTATGTACCTGCCTACCAACCTATCATTAAGCCTAAGAGGCTTGGAAGATCAAACTCCTTCATATATAGTTGTGGAAGTATAAAATTACATCCTGAAAATAAATATGGATCTATTGGTCTATCTATCTGTCAATCAATTACCTTAAAATATAATTGGACTCAGAATTTTTTCTGCTAAAAATCTCTGCTAGGCCAATAGGCTGAAATGATGATGAAGATTTATGTTCAAATACGAGGTTGGACAATTAATTTTAATGAACTCATCCTAGAAAAAGGGCTGCATACCTCATTGTTGAATATCACTATGGTCACATTTGAAGTCCTCCCCTTGGGAAGCTGTGCACCAATGCCAGCGCCTGGTCCCTTCAGAGCACCTTTGGAACTTTCTCTGGATTGGCCATCAGAGGTGTTGTCATCCTCCAAATCTGACAGTTTAGTTCGTGAACTTGACACCACGTGCTTACCTTGGCAGCACTGCACAAACAACTTGGTAACAGTATTTTATGTTCTTTCCCACGTCGGCCGATAGGGCTGCCATTCTGCATTCAACTCTCTCACGCCCCTTCCTAGTGGCTGATGGGGAAGGAGAAGCAGTGGGAGATGGCTCTCTCTTGCGCTCACTCTCTCTAGTCCAGCCCGGGAAGGTTGGCATTCTCGTATCTGCACGAAGCAGGTCTGCAACCTCCTGGACTGAGTTGGGCTGCGTACTCCTGGTTTGCCTCTCGTGGGCGTTCTGAGAAATGAATCGCCGACAAGCTGTGACCACGTAGTTGGATGCCACAGCAGCCCAGGAAGATCTCCCCACAGCATTCCAAAGGCCGCGTCTGCTACACATATGTCTTTTCCATCCCCACAGTTGCTCGTGTTCTAAAAGTGGTTATTGCAGGCCAGACCTGTATCTTCTCTGCTTCTCTGGAGAATTGTATTAGGCCTGGATCTTGCCCTGTTCACCAGCAGCAGGACGTTTCCATCAGGCTCTACCCAGGGATGGCCTGGCCTACTTTGAGGAGAAACAAATGCTAGGAGAGTTGTTATCACTTCCCATACATGTCTGGGTTGAAAGGCCCCGAACTGCCAACTTTATTACGGTTATCTCTCTTGAGTAAGGAAAAAACTCTCTAAGGTGCAACAGAGTCAGAAGCAGTAGCCAGGCAACAGGAACCTCTGCCAGGACCCGATTCCTGCATCTCGATGGGAGCCTGTGGCTGATCCCTGATAGCTGTCTCTTGACCTGATGTTAATGGCCATGATGTGTGGTATTTGCCTTTGTGTCTTCTGTCTGCAGCGTTCTCTAGGTCCTGAGTGATGTTCTGACTGGAACCCTGTAACGACCACAGCTAGTACATGCTGAGCTCACCCTGTACACAGGGCTGTGTTTTAAGATGTAGGCATATGTTACTTCCTTTAAGTCTCACAGCAATCTTGTGAGGTAGGTACTCTTACGATCCTCACCTCATCTACAAGGGCTGTCCAGAAAGCATTCAGCCATGTAATACAAAAAATAGAGGCAATATGGCTAGATTTTTTCCAGATAGCCCTCGTATATAAAAACTGAGGTACAATTATGCTCCTCACCATACACACACACACACACACACACACACACACACACACTGAGGTGCAGAGTAGTAGTCTGCATGAAGTTATGTAGGTGAATGAAGAGCGAGGACTCAGGTTCTGGCCGTCTGACCCAGGCACGCACACTCACCACTGTGCACAGCAAACAAGCACATGCAGAATGTGTACAGCTGTACCTAGCGTACAGAATGTACAAAGTAAGTATCAACTACTGTCATCTCTTTCTAGTAATTTGTGGTAGTAATCAGGTTTTTTTATTTCAATTTGATGTGCCCATAGAAACTACTTAGTCTCTGTGGGAAATTGAGAAAAATATCCATCCATCTAGATATAAATGCTTGTTAAGCATCTCGGGCTGAACACTTGGGAGCTGTGTGACAGAAGGAAGTGGACATCGTCTTTGACGTCACAGATGATGGCAGTGTGAGAAATGGTGAGGTGGGGGTCACCATCCTCTATTCCACTTTTTAATGGACCTTAAGAAAATGTCTTGTTTTTTGTCTTGATTCAAGGAGCTCATGGACAAGGGAAGGTGAGGTGCCAGTGGTGAACAAAAAAATCACTACAGGGAGGCTTTGAGGCACCTTAGCCTTCTTGTACCCACACACATGTAATTCTCCAGCTGCACATTTTCACTTGTATTTTTGTGAGATTACCTTTCTTTCAACAACTTCCTTGATAGTAATTTAACCACATTCTACCTGGATAAGTATATTAGGGTCAGGGTGGGACTGGACAGAAGCCCAGAGTACAATACTCCTCCACCTGAGACGTACTAGGGAATGTTGAAGTTGAAGAGTTTTTGGTTTATATGGGAGAGGGTTAGGAAAATACTTCTATAGCTTAACAATGTTGGGCAGCCTGTCAGACCAATGAGTACCGGTAATTATAGTGCTTTTGTGGTCCTATGGAGTGGCTACTTGACATGCCACTAGTATTCACTGAGAAGCATTTTTCCTTGGTGGAGGTAGGGAATGCTCAGTACATCATGAAATGGTTTTGTTTTAAAAAAAAATCACCTTGAAAAGGATTATATTTTAGCCCATCCTTGAAGAAGGATAGTGTAATCACTTAGGAGAGACAGCAAGCAACACAAGCTCAGAATCTTAGCTGCTTAAAACAACTACGTTTAGTTCTCACTCACTCTGCATTGCTGGGGGATCTGCTCAGTTTATTCTCACTCAAAGACTAAGGTGTTGGTGCATCTCTACTGTAGCCAGTTGTAGTTCTAGAGAGAAAGACCTTTGTTAATGCTTTGCAAGTGACACATGTAACTTACACTCAAATGTCATTGGCCAGAATTATGCACACGATCCTAGGAAGAACTGTTCTGTCTTGCATTGGAGGTGTAGGGAAGAAGGAATAATTGATAAGTAACAGCACTACCAAAGATGAACAGCATTTAGGTAAGGGAGATGGGAGGGAAAGTGGAAGCCACTAAGACCTTCTGAGACAGCCAGTGAGAAAATCCAACTTGAAGAGAAATAAAAATGAGCTATATAGTTGGAAAGGTGTATGGGACTATATTGGAAGAGTCTTCAATATCAGGCTAAGAAGTTTTGTCTTTTTTACATGAGCCATTGATTCCCAAACTTATTCTTGCCAGTAGAGATAATTTTAAAGCAAACTTATATAGATCTCAACATGTAAAACAGAAAGAAGAGTGTCATCTCTGAGAGAGCCCTGAAAGCCTTTCCACTTGGCTTCTCACTCCTTCTCTCCGCTGGAGTCCCATGGCTCTTGGCAACACTTTAAAAATCTGACCTCCGGAATCGGAAAGCACTGCCCAGGATATTTAAGTATTGGGGAAATGGGAAGTCTGCTGCTAAAACCATGGTTGGCAACTATAGATTAAAAAGATAGATTAAAGATAGATTAGTGTGTGGGAGAAACCAAGAATAGAGAGTTCAATAAAAAGGCATAAAATAGTAAGATCTCCGAATTTGAGTGTTGACAAAGGTGGATGTGTCTCAAAGAAATGCTTGACACACTGGTGACTGATTGGACTGGAGGGTTCATGGAAAGGGCAGAGTTGGAGAAAATGACTTCATGATGCGTGTGCACTGTGGGAACAATGGAGCAATGAATGCTAAGATCAACAGAAGGAGTTTTATGGATTTAGCCAACAAGTAATTTATTTAGCGCCCATTGTAAAATATGAAATACTTTGCAGAAAATATAAATTTAATATTAAATATGTTAGATTTATGCAACAGCAGATTACCCTCAAATGTCTAATGCACACTTGAACGGAGGGCAGTTGGTGCTTCAGAGGACCCAGGGCTGCGGTGAGGTTTAGGAGACATCCACGTAGAAATGTAGTATGTTTGTATTGATTATTGTCATCACAAGCTCCTACATGTCTGATTCTGAAAGAGATGCAGTGAGTGGTGTGAATCATACTGTCAGAGTCAGTGACAATGACTCACCTCTGTAAAGTTTGGTAATAGCGAGGACAGTGAGGGTGACATCTCAAACTCGCAAACTAAAGCTTACTGAAAGCTGTGTTTTCCTCTGGCTAGTTTGGGTGGCAACTTCATCTTTATGGTGCTGGATAAGTGCTTCAGAATTTATATTCCTTCCTGTTTGAGACCCAAGACAATTCCCCACATTGGAGCAAAGGGCCCTCCCTATCTTGAAGCTTACAGCTGGAGGGGGTCCTCATTACATAGAGTTGGTGTGGTTGTAGTACTTCAGGGGACTAATGAATTGGCCAACAGTTAGGCCAACGAACCCATTTATGTGTTCCCAGGGATTATCTCATCTAAGATCCTCAGAAAGTTGAACCTTTTTCTCCTCTAAGAATGGGACTGCTTGTTCCTCTCCCTGTGTACTTCCTCAGCTGGGCTTTGGGGCAGTTACTTTTCTTGGGACCTCAGTCATTTAGTCTTATGAAGACTGAAAGGGGAAAGACAGGGACCCAACTTCCCTGCATATCCCTCTCATTTAAACTTCCCAACTCTTTGAATTCTAACTTAAGAATTTCTGTTGACCCACCCAGGATCATGAATTGATAGATCCATTGATATGTATCCTGGGTGTGTGATAGGGAGTGTGTAGGGCTATTTCCGCATGGGTCTGTCATTTCACAGTAATGAATCTGATGGGGCTTCAGATTAAAAGGCTTCATTATTCATACTGTAAAAATGATATACCAGTAAATAACTATCAAAGAATTCATTCAAAGCAGTACTAAATCGCAAGTGATTGGCCATAGGAAACAAAGAAAAGCTTAAGCTACAACACACACATTTGATCTTAGGGATCAAATGATAAAGGAGTTAAGAGTGAGATCACAGGGTATTGGGAAATGAGAACTCTTTTCGGAAGTTGTGCTTTATGGAGTGGATAGCACAATTCGGAAGCTTGTTCTCTTGAGTGTGGAATGAGCTATGGGAATAGATCTGTAGGGAAATTAGGCCCATTTAGAATGTACCAATAACCCCAGTGTATGTGAGTATGGGGCTGAAGAAAGAAGACTGGCCTGAATTCAGAAGACTTATCCTGCCTCTGAGACATCTTAGCTGTGTCATTTTGAGAAAGTCTTTTCCTTCTTTGAATCATGCTTTGCTAATGTATAGGCTAAGAGATATGAATGAAATATAATTAATTATGTTCTAGATTATTATTCCAAATCACTGTAACTTCCAGATATGTGTTTATAATACTAAGTACCTGAATTTATGCTGAGTTGTGCATATATTATCTCATTTAGTCTTACAGCAATATTGTGAAGAATGTATTGATATCACGTCGTAAGAACATGAAAGCTAAGCGTCAGAGGGATTAAGAGTCACACAGCTAATATGAGGTAAAGCTAAGATGTAAATTCAGTGTTGACTCTTAAGTTCCATGCTTTTAACTTCCATGTATAAATTTTCCTCTCAGTATCTATGAATCTTTAAAAACCACAACCTGAAGCAGCATAGTCCTTGATTCTTGTCCCAGTCACAGATTAGTTGGAGAGGTATTGTTCTTTTGAATCAGAATGTTTGTAATGGTGGCAAATATGTCTTTTGAAATTATGCCTAGTCTTTGGAGTATCAAAGTTTAGAATCTCTCTTGACAAATAGGCTCTTAGTTACCATGCCACTATGCACCCCTCGACACCCTTCATCCTACTATTTTTGTTTGTTTGTTTGCTTGTTTGTTTGTTTGTTTTACCTTTTCTCCAGTGAACACTGTGGCCACAGAAAGTCTATCCAGTCTGCCTTAAAATTGTTCTTTCCTCGGTCTCTGTCCATGGCCCATGGGGAAGGTCATGGGAGGCTGTTGTGGCCTCTCCCTCTACTGTGACTCCTAATCAGAAGGGAGCAGTGTCCCTGAAAGACCCATTATTCTCTCAAGGGTTTGTTATAAGCTTTCCAGCTGTGACTGCCTCTCTATCCTTTGTGTATATCCATCTGTATCCTATAAGCTGTGGCTTACAGGAGGCTTTGCAGGTTTGGGCAAAATAGTTTGCTGACCTGCATATTTGTTTGCCCTGTAAACTATTCCCCTTCACTGAAAGACAACACTGTTTTATTCCTTGAGCTATAGACCAGACTCACCGTAGCCTGCTTTACAAAATTATAAGTTGGAAATGAGAACACTTGGCTTCCATTCAGAGCGTAGCTGGGATATCCGTCACATTTCATGAGCCAAGAGTCTCCTAGCACGATGGACGCTGGGATTGGAAAGAGCCTTAAAGGTCTTCTCCTCCAACTTTCTGTCTGTTGACTGAATATCTTCCCCTTGAAAAAGATGCTCTTTTTCAAGATTGCTATAAATGGAACCTTACCCCGCTAGGCCCTCCCCAGGGGAGCTGTTAGACTTTGAGTTGGGCTGCTGTTGGGCACTGATGGCTGTGCCCACTAGCATCCGATTTGGAAGGAAATAGATGTGATTCAGTGTGAAAATTACAAATTAGATTTTGGCATACAGACTATGATGTATTTTTAGAACTAGAGGAGAATAAAATAAACATTATTTTAGGTCTAGTAAAAATGATTAATATTATATTCAGGAGAAAAAAGATGCCTGCCTGGTGATTGGTTGGAATAACTTCTAAATATACATTTTTTTCTAATAACGTTAATTTTTTTCCAAGATAATACTATATATCATTTTTATTCATGGCCTCCCTCTTTTTATAAAAAAAATAATTTTTACAGATCAGGAGCCAGGAACTTAATGTGCTCACTTTTATTTATAGCTATAGAACCTAGTTTCGTCAACTGAAAGCTGCTCAGGAATTAGGGACATTTTTCTTCATTGTTACGTCACCGCCCCCATAGCACAACAGCTGGCACCTGGTAGGAGCACAGAGCACAATTGTGGAGTGAGTGGATAGTCAGAAAACATGGTCTGATCATGGGAGTTAGTGCAGGCTGTGTTCTTGCTGGGTGCTCGCACCCTCCTTCCTTGGAGTGTGTGGGGAGAGAGCGAGCCAGCTAGTCCTTTCCTGTCCTGACAGTGGTGGTAATCCCATCACAAAGGTACCACTCTCCTGACTTCCTCTAAACATAATGATGTCTCAATGACACCTCCTCCAAATACCACTTCAACAACTGGATTGGGGGGAGGCAAGAACATTCTCCTCATAACAGAACTGGCAAGGTTCAAGAGCTTTCCTAAAGTCACTTGTGTAGCATTTAGAAGGGTCAAGTTTGAGGGTCCAGGGCTTCCACTCACTGTGACTCCACCTCCCAGTAACACATTTCGGGGTCTCCTAAGGGGGCGATGGCTTCCCCTGTAATACCTTCTTTTCTGGAAAATCTAAGCACAGGGGAGGAGCTTAGGGGAAAATCCCTTCTCTGTTTCTAGGAAAATTATCACCTGTCCACACTCTACCCATTGTCCCATTTATTTCTCTGTGTTCTGGGGTTTCAGTGAACAAAACAAAAACTTAGGGTGATTCTTAAGTTATTAAACTTTTGTTTCCAAAAACTAGACTCATTATGAAAAAAATCCCTCAATTAACTTGGTCAAGTGATTCCAACCAGGGGGACATTTTCTCCTTTACAAAAATGCATGGGGAGCTTGTTGACATCTTTTACACTATGACGCTCTTGACAGTGCTTTTTTGAACATTTAATTATAGAGTTGGGAAAGAGAATGATTGGTGTACCTCAGCACAATCATTTCTCATCAAGTTGCCTTTCCTTTACCTGCACTGGGGTCAAAACAGATGTTTTGCTTGTTTGCTTTGTGGAAATTTTCTCCTGAGTTTAATCCATGTTATCTGATGTGTTTTACCTCACACCCAGGCCCGACTGCCATGAAAGTTTCTTGTAAACCAAAACAATTTCTCTCTGTATTCTCAGATTCTCAGCAGAGAGTAATTTGTGGTAGAGAAACCTAGCAAGATTTGGGTTTGTTTAGATGTTTTTGCCTTTGCCTGATGAGCCATTGTATCCTTCTAGTCCTAACCATAAGCAATGTGGAAATTAGGAAAATGCAAATTGTACATCTTTGCCCATGGCTCTCACATGACCTTTTACACCTTCCCATTCCAGAAAACTACATTCCATCAAAACTTCCCTGTCTCATATCCCATTCCCTTAGTACCTCATTGTCTATTCAGCAACAAAAACTGCTAATGAATGGTTCAGACAGCTATACTTCCTCAAGGTTTAACTATTTAAAGTTTATTATTGCTTATCCATCAGTGGAATTTTAGCATTTGTTATTATTTGCGCGGAATTGTGCCAGGAGTTTGGGATGGAGGTGGGGGTTAGGCAAAAATATGAGAAAAGTAACCTCTGTCCTCAAAATTACTGCTAGTTGCAAGGACAAAGCATACCTTTATGGAATTTAAATTAATAGAAACAGTAGTGCATGCCATACTAATTTATATCTAATGGGTGGTTAATAGCAAGATAAGAGGAAAGGTGATACCGTGATGTTATCAAAAGGGCACAAAATCTCTAAATGTCCTCAAGAAGTAATGGTAATGGTGGGCATGTCTCTGTGATGGCTCCTTTCAGGATATGCACAGGAAGGTAGTAATGATATTGGTCCGAGTGACCTTTTGGTGACCCTCTAATCTCATCCTACGGACTGGCAGCTAAATCACCATTCGTACACATCTGGTGAGCTGGCGATGCTGGAGCTGTTGAGTGAGGTCCGTCAAAACGCTCCCCACACTGTTGTCACTGAGAAGGCAATCTGGAGGGAAGCAACAGGCAATGAAGGCAATAGCATTAACGTCAGCACGCAAAGGGAACCCCTAGTGGGATCAGTGAGTCAGTGCATTTTCCTGACTTGCTCTTAGTAAAACCTAATTAAATCAGATACTACTAATTTGAAGCTCTAGCTCATTTAGATGGGCCTGAGCTAAGTGTTGCTTCTACTCTAGCTTTGAAGGAAAGGATTTTCTTCGCAAATTACTGGGGTAAACAAGATTGCAGAGAATTAAAAGCCTTAATAGAATAGTAGAGAATCAATTCGCAAGAAACAATTATTGTGCTAATTTTAAATTGTTTTTACCTGTTCATTAAAGCAGCCCATTAAGGACCTCTGCCTCAACACTTTGTTAAGCTTATTTGAATGATTAGGTTTACTAGATAGTAGAGAGAAATTTAATTCAGACTTCTCGAACTCATACTGGCCTCTGCATAGCCCGCTTACTTTGAGTTAATGAAATTTGTTTATGGTTTGGGCAACCTCAGAGAGTCATTCTGGGGAGATCCCTTTCTGCCCGAAGGTTAAATTGTGAGTTTGCAGAAGCCACACAATATTTCCAGTTATACACAGATTTTTACATAAAGTACGTAAAGGGAAAGTTCATGGTCATGATCTCTTTCTGAATGGACGTAAGTAGTTAGACCTGTAATTAGGCATCACCTTCATGTATAGTTTTGACACCTTGGTCCTTAGTAAGCCAATAAAAAGAAAGAGCAAGGTAGATGTTTTCCAAAGGAGGTTTATGTTCATGTAAGACACTGTTGTCCGACCTTTTGGCTTCTCTGGGCCACAGTGGAAGAGGAATTTTCTTGGGCCACACATAAAAAACACTGACACCAAACATAGTTGATGAGTTAAAAGAAAAATAAATCACAAAAAACTCATACTGTTTTAAGAATTTACGTTGGGCCACATTCAAAGCCGCCCTGGGCCCCAGATTGAACACGCCTGATGTAAAAGAGCCATAAGCATCTGCAGGTAGCACTTATAAAATGGACTCTAAGGAATTGGGATCTGCATACAGTCTCTGGGGTTTGCAGCTTCTTTATCGTATGTGTTTACCATACATATATTTTCTATGTCCATATATGTATGTGTGTCTATATGTTTTTATATATAAATATTCTGTTTTAGTCTCATGATAATGATAATCTAAAGAAAAGACAGATAACTGGATCTTTTGTATGGTTACTTTATAACCTACTACAATTTTCATAGCTCTGTTTATTTGCGTTTATTACTGCATTGATATGAAGGAGAACTAATTCTTACCAATAATAGGAAAAGGACAGGGATGTAACAAATTAAAAAATGGTATGTTCTCACTGTAAGAGTGCAGATGGCATCACTGGGAGCTATAAAAATAAAGCACTCCTGGAATCTCAGGAGAGAAAACCTGTGGGAGAATCCAGTCACCTGTGACGCATTGTAGTAGTTTTATTGAACAACACAGAATGGGCGATACCATATGTACCTTGTGAGCTGTGATACAATTCTAGCAAAATAATGATGTGAGATTAATGTTGTTAATTTTAGGGCTTTTCTTTGAAATTAGTTTACACATTTCTTTGGGTTTTATATAGTTCTATAAGAGTCAGAAGCACAAAGGAATAAACAGCTTTATGTTTATTCATATATAAGTAACATTATAATAAATATAATTTAAACCAACACTTGGAATCCAAAAGGGGTTTATTCTTTAAAAGGACATTGGAGAAGTAATTACTGGTAGAAACATAGATTATTGGAAATTGAGAACTCCTTGGAGATAATGGTCCAGTGTGTCTGAGCCTGGGTTCCAGGGATTCTGGGTTGGGAGGTGTTCCTCCGTGTGCTAAGGAAAATGGAGGGTGGTCCCTGTGATCACCGGAGACCCAGAAGAGCAGACCTGGGTATGCCCTCCTAAACACTCACAGTGCTGCTCCAGGAAGCAAAGCCTGAGCAAGAGCCAGTGCTAAAGGAACCTGCCCAGTTTTTCCAAGCAGCATTCCCCAACCGTCTCAACACCTACAGCCCCTCAACACCTACAGGAGATGACCTACCTCCCACCTCTGGAAGAATTCTCCAGCAGAACTGTCAGGTGGTGAGCACCACTCAGGGTCCAGACCCTCATTTCTCAGACCAGGGAGTGGAGAGGGTGTCGTGGGCTGAAGGGTGTTCTCCTAAAGCCATGTCTACCTGCAGCCTCAGAATGTGATCTTATTTGGAAACAGAGTCTTTGCAGATGTAATTCATTAAGATGACATTGTGATGGTTAATTTTAGGTGTCAGGTTGACGGGGTCATGGGCATGCCCAGATATGTGGTCAAACATTATTCAGGGTGTTTCTATGAGGATGTTTTTGGATGAGTTTAACATTAAGTTGATAGACTAAGGCCGATAACCCTTCTTCATGTGGACATGGGGCTCATCCAATCAGTTGAAAGTGTGAATGGAACAAAAAAGCTTTTCCCAGAATAAGAGGAAATTTTTCCTACTTGACTCCCTTCAACCTGGGGACCTTGATGTTTCTCTCTTTCGTCAGAGTAGAACTGACACACAGGCTTTTCCTGGATCTACAACCTCCTGTTGTTTGGACTGGAACTAGGCAACAGCTCTCCTGGGTCCCAGCTCTCCAGCTTGTCCACTGCAGATCTTGGCACGTGTCAGCCTCCAAAACCACGTCGGCTAATTCCTTATAATAAATCTTGTTCTATATAGACTAATACCTCCTACTGGTTCCAGTTCTCTAGAGAACTCTAACTAATACAGAGGTGGGCTCTAAATCTAAAACTGGTGTCCTTATAAGAAGAGAAAGCAGACACAGATGAAACAGAGAAAAAGTCCACATGGTAACAGAGTTGGAAATTGGAAAGCTACACCAATGAGCCAAAAAAGGCCAGGAAGAAGAGGCATGCGAGGTTCCAGAAGGAACTACCATTGCCGACACCTTGATTTTGGACTTCTAGCCTCCGGGATAAGGGTAAGTTTCTGTTGTTTGAAGCAATCCAGTTTGTGGTGATTTGTTATGGCAGCCCTAGGACACTAATGCAGAGTGAGAGAGAGAAGGTGAAGTGGCCTGCTGTCTCACAAAGGCAAGACTAGAGACCGAGTCTCTGACTTTGAAGCCAGTTTTGTTTTCATTGCGTTTATTCTTTTATTTCCATGATTGGTAGAAACACAGATTATTGAAAATTTGGGTCTCCTTCCTATCTTGTTCCAGGAAAAAAACATAATCATGTAATTTTTTCTTCCACAGAGAAGTAAATGCAACAGAAACTAAAAACAAAACATAGACAACTTAAACAAAGAAATGCAATTCCAGAAACAACACAGCACTAATTATCTCTGTAACTGCTAACTATACTGCTATAAGAAAAATAGAATTTTCCCAAGTGTAAAACAGCATCTGTCTGTAGGATTTCAGAACTGTAAGAGACCTTTGAACACATCTAAAATAATTATTTTATTTTAGAGATATAAACATTTATTAAAGCTAGTTTAGATTCCTTTTGCTGCTATAATAAATTACCACAAATTTAGTAGCTTAAAAATAACATGAATGTATTTTGTTTATAGTTCTGGAGGTCAGAAGTCCAAAATTAGGCTCAGTGGGCGAAAATCAAGGTCCCGTGGACTGGCTGTTTCTTCTGGAGGTTTTAGGAGAAAACCTATTTCTTTGTGTTTTCCAGCTTCTAGAGGCTGTCCACACTCCTTGGACCTACAGCCCTCTGCCCTCTGCTTCTGTCCTCTCCTGTGTCCCTCTTATAAGGATCCTGATGATTACCATGGACCCAGTTGTATAACTCAGGATAATCTCCCCATAACATAATCACATCTGCAAAATCCCAGTTGCCTGTATTGTAACACAATAAACAGGTACAGGGGATTAGATGTGAACATCTTTAGGGAGTCATTGTTCAGCTTATTACAGTTAGTTAGTATGACTATGAGTCAGAATGGCATGACCCCATGCCATTACTTCATAATTCCATCATGCATAAAAGTGGCCTCGTAATTCAGGGTCTTTCCCAGATTTCCAAGTTGTACAAAGCACATGTAGAAAAAAATATTAACAAATTATACTGCAAACTGTGCATAGTGATAAAAAATATAGAAAATGTGTTTATGAAATATAATATTGCAAATTGGGAATTGCTTCAGTTCATAAAGGCATAAATAACTATTGCTTTATTTACTTAAGAAAATAATGGAGCAACAAAGAGACAAAAACTCATGAACACAGTCAATAGTTTAGTGGTTACCTGAGGGCAAGGAGGGCAGGAGAGGGGAGTGGTGAAAGAAAAGGGAGGGTATAGGAGAGGACTCAAATATATGGTGAGGGAAAGAGAACTGACTCTGGGTGGTGAACACATAACACAACACATAGACGATGCACTATACAATTGTTCACCTGGGACCTATGTAATTTTTGCTAACCAATATCAGCCTAATAAATTTAACAATAAAAAAAGAAAGAAAATAATGGAGCTTGGTCCCACTTCCATCTCTGTGATGCTCCTGGATATTTAGGAGTCACAGCAGTGATGGCCTCTTTAGAGCCCTTGTGAATTTGGGAAGGGACCCAGTGCCAGATTGCTTCCTGAACACAGAATAAGGACATTTTCCTTTGCTTATGCAGTTGTGCAAGGATAACGATGGTGCCTTATGCTTATTTAGAAATATTTGCAGGTTGTTCAACACATTAATACAGGATAGCTCAGGTAATTTTGCAATATGCCAGAGAGGTAGGCAAAGGCAACAATTTCATCCTGTTGTAGATATGAGAAAACAGGCTTGGAGGAGTTGTGTGAATGGCCCAAGTCAGTGACTCTGGGTCTCAAACCCAGATTGCCTGACTCCAACTCTGAGGGTATTGATCAATCTAAGGGTAGTTAGGTCAGGTAAGCAGAAATCGACCACCCAACTAACTAGCTAACCAGATCCATCCAAAAGGGAGAATGGATAAAGAGGCATGCTCCCTTCTAGATGGAATGAACAGATTCTCATGGAATGGCAACTTTACGTTTTGATTCTGTTAAAATCTAAAAAAGCTGGTTAATGCCATGAAACTCTTCAATGTACCAGGATCTTCTGCTTAGACTCAAAAGTATATTGTGTGAAAACTCAAAGCACAAATAAATGCAGCATCATATTTTAAAAAAGTATATGGAATATTGGAAATTAAGTGGAATTTAATTTAAGGTTTCAGAAAATATGGGTATATTAGAAATCCATATACTTCATGCTTCTGTCTTTTCTTATCTTGGCCAAATTTTTTGCTAGCAGGAACTGACACCGTACTATGTCTAACATTACAATTAGAAAGAAATATGAAATACAGTGTCTGGCAGAAGTAATGCCCAGGCTTGAGTTATGACTTTATTACAAAATCATAAGCATACATGTTCATGATTTTGTAATAAAAGATTTAGTATAGATTATCAGCTTATAAAAAAGGGCATTGTTTGTGTAACCATAAACATGTATGGTGATGATTTTGTAATAAAATCATAACTCAAGTCCAGGTGTTACTTCTGCTGGATCCTGTACAATATGCATGAGAAATTTCAAGCTTTTATTTTTCTGTTTGGAAAGTTAATACTTTTGATGGCCTGTTTTACCAAGATAGGTTAGATTCTAAGTGGAATTTCAGGTTCTGATTGAGGGAACTTTCTGGAAAAGGACAGGTGTGGTTTCCATAAGAAATCCTGATCCATTTAGAGTACAAAGGACTGGACCCAGCCCCCAGTTGAGAGCTAATTTCCTCCTTTCCTCCTTCCCTACATGTCAAGAACAGTACTGGACCTTAAATTTGCAGAAATAAGTCATTTCTTCATGACACACACCATTCCATTTTTGTATAGCTCCACTTACTTGAAAATTCTTTATATGCAGCAGAATGGGTGTGTCCACAGTTTCTAACAAGTGAACTTATGTCCTTTGGAGTCACAGACCATGTCTTTTTTTCTCTTCCTTATAAGAGCCCATTAATTATTTATTTCTTCCCTTAACCTTTTGTCCTTCAGGCTATAAATGCCTGTTTGCATAAGATGAGTCTCATTTGACATGATTTTTAGACCGTTTGTTGTCTTATCTTGGCAATTAAAACTAGGCATCCTGCATTCTTCCCTTATTCCAGATATGTGTAGTTATCACAGTGGAGTCAGCTTGGATTGTCTCCTAATACTGGCTTCATAGACATACAAATATGACTGACCTAATTTTGCATTAGCTTTTTAAACACTCACAGCTTGTGGTCAAGTAACACTGTCACATCTTTTGCAGGTGAGTGTTGCACAAACAAGTACCATCCTCTATTTATAAAATTGATGTCTTGAATCTAAAGGTAGGACTTTATGTATGTTCTGCTGAAATGCATCTTGTTGACTTTGGCCCCAGTGCCAGTGTCATGGTTACCCCACCATACAGTCAGTCACCTACGCAGAGGAAATTTTAAGGATGTTAAAGCTAATACCACACACACCCCACACCACCCACACCCCACACCCCCGCTGAACATTTTTAAACCTTTCAATCTACTGGCTTTCTGCTAGCCTAGATTTACAATTTAATAACATTTAAAAATATTAAGATTAAATATAATCTTAAGGGTGAGATACTCAGAGTTTGGTAGTTAGAAAGGGAAATATTTCACCACAAATGAGCGTTCTATTAATACATTAGTCTGAAAAGTTGTTTTATTAGCCAAATGCTGAACCTTAAGAGGATGTCAAAGAAGCAAGTTATGTTCTGATGGAAGAGTGCGACAAGAAATGTTCAAGGGAGGAAGAGGCTATCCTGGAGGAGGCAGATTTGTTTCCCTAGGGGAAATAATACTCAGATGTTATCATTAGATTAAAACCTTTTAATATTCAGGTTAAATATGTGCATGTGTGTGTGTGTGTGTGTGTGTGTATGTATGTGTATATATATATATATATATATATATATATATATATATATATATGCAGAGGGTGCCAAAAAATGTATACAGATCTTAAGAAAGGGAAAAAAACTGTATTAAAATTGTAATACTCAATATGTACTGATAATAAAAGATGAATACAAGTCACATTAACTTCTGCAATTACAAGAGATGCTAAGTGGTCACCATCAGTATTTAAATAATACATAGATAACATCTCTTAAAATGTATATGCATTTTTTGGCACCCCATATATATGTGTTCTGGGATGCCTTGAAACCCCCTATATATATGTATAAATACACACACACACACACACACACACACACGCACACACATTTAGCCAAAACCGATGTACAAAAATATTGCCCCTACATTGGACAAATATGCAGTGGGCCTAGTAACTATAATCTTACAGATGAGGAAACTGAGACCTAATGAAAGTACTTTGTCTAATATTTCGGGTCAGTAAGTGGCAGAGGTAATGTTTGAGATTAGGCCTGTGGACCAAGTCCTCTTCCTCCTCCCTCCCTTCTGCTCTTGCACAAAACTCGAATTCAGTATGTGCACCTTCTGAAGCATGCACTGTAATTGACTTAAGAATATTCTTGTCAGAAAAGTATGGCACTAAGACATTGTTAATAAAATGGTTCGTCAGGAACTGGGTACATTTTTTAATTCTCTGACTATTAAGCATTCCATTGCAGTTCACATCCAAGAGTCGAACTTGGAACTTGGCTACTCATGTAGCCTGTGAGTGCGGTTTTTGGAATAGCACTGAAAAGGTGAACTTGATCTAATGTTAAATACCTTCTGGAGGGGCAAGTGCATTAAATTTAACTTTGTAGCGTTTGGTGTGGAGATGTGTTCACATCACCTTGGATCCTCTACGTGTGAGTGGGGCCAGTGTTGGTGGTTGGCAGGGTGCAGAAAATTGATTTGTCTCTGGAATGACTGAAGCAGGGAGTGGTTTATTCACGTGCTTGTTTATTCTTTACACAATCATGTGTACACTAAGCTAATGAAACGGAGGCTATTGAGAAGAATAAGCTGAACACCATATTCTCAGATGACTCTCAGTCTAATAAAGAAGCCACAAAAAAAGCAGTATGTGCCAGTCAGAATGTTATAAATGTCCCTACAGCCAGACTCACGTTCTCATCCACGCTTTCAGGGCTCTTCATAACCTGAGCCTGAACGGCTCATTTGTCTCTTCACCACTGCACAAACAGTCCTAGTCCACCTCTGCCTCCTCTTTTTCCCCCTCTCTCCCTTCCTCTGCCTGTCCCTGCCTCCCTCCCTCCTCCTTTCCTTTGATGAGTGTTCTTAAACATCTGCAGTGTGCCCGCCTCCGTGCTGACCACCAGGGTTTCGTCAGGAGCTCAGATGTCAGTGTTCCCGAGCCTCCTGGGCTGCCAGTCATTGCCTGAGGCTTCCTTCAGCTTGGGACTCATTTTTCTTTCTGGAGTCTTTCCATGATTGTCCTTGTTCTGAGTGGTCACCGACTCTTCTGCCATCGGATAGCTCCCATAGTGTGTTCCTTCAAACTAGGGATGAGCTCATCTTCAGAGCAGAGTATATTGCTCTGAGTGTAAGGAGCGGGGAGTGCTCACGCCTGGGTCAGGCTGGGACAGCCCAGAGCAGCCTTGTGGAGGAGGCATGACTTGAGATGGCCCCTGAGAAAGGGGCACTTGAATTTCATAACTGTGAAAAGATTGTGGACAGGGAACAGTGTGATTGATGGCTTTAAAAAAGAGCTAGCCAGAGAGAGGAACTCCTTTTCTCAGTCATGAGAATTATTTGTGTTGCTGAGCTATTGTTTAAGGAAATTGGTTTAGGTCACAGTAGACATGAAATCATCATGAAAGGCCATGCTTGACAAAGGACATTCTCACTTATCTGTTACTCAGATCTGTTGGATATCAAATTATAAAATTTCAGGATAGCCATAACTTTAGGGACATCAGGACAGAAAGCCTCCTTCTCATGGCAGCAATACATGACAGGTGGTCCCTGCCAACCTCTGTTTGAACAACCTCTCGCCATACTTACAAAGTAGCTAGTTAAGCTAGTTAAGCACGTTAAACACAACTCGGGCTTTTGATGTATTTCAGCCATTGAGCCTCGCTTTTCCTTCTGAAGCCATGTGGAGTAATCTTGATTCTCATCAACACTAGAGTTGCTTAAATATGGGTAAAAATAGTTTTGTGCACTGGGAAGGTAACTTGAGAGATTTATTGCCTGGAATAGCTGGTTTGAATTGTGGCTTAAGACAATGAAACAACCTGGTAGAACAGGAAGGCGCTATGGCAGGGTGTTAAAAGTGGAGACGCTCATTCCGTCTGTCTTGATTTCAATCTTTATTCTTATACTTTCTGTAGGCTGACCAGACGTACCATTTGAAATAGGACAGAAAACAATGGTACTGTCCCATTTAAAATGGTATGTCTGATCAGCCTAGTCTCACTGGGCTAAATTCAAAGTATCAGTGGGATACCTGTGCATACTAGTTGAAACGGGACAGTACCATTGTTTTCTGTCCTTTTGAGAATGGTACATTTGGTCCCCCTAACTTACTGGCCTCTTCCTACTTCACTGTTGCCGGGGTTAAATGAGATAATAGTCAAGAAGCACTGGGTGCACTCTCTGACTCATAGTAAGTATTGCATGAGAGCTGAGAGAAAAGTGGCTGTACAGTGAATGAGACCTCTTGGGTAAAACATACCATTGTTTAAAACTTGGCTGACCTAAGCCATCAAGGATAACCACGCTCTGTAGCAATAGTTGTGCCCCAGCTGACGAGCAGACAAGACAGACCAGCAGACAAAACCCACCTTGGACTCCTTTGCTTGCTCCCCTTGCTAATGGTAGATCACCTCACCAGGTACCTTCCTAAATGCTCTGTCTGGTGTGAGCTTAAATTATGCGAGCAGCAGAGTGGTAAACCTGACCCCACAGAGAATATTTCTTGGTTTACCAAATGACCATCTCCTTAAAATTTCCCATGCTTCTATTCCATCGTTTAGTTCCAACCTTTCAATTGACCTTTAGTGATGAGTATCTCTCTGTAAATTCCAGGTCTGTTTCTCGAGGCCCTTCGGGTACTCTTGCTGAGGATTGTGGAAATAGTGACCCAGTGAGCAAGAAGATGTCACGTCCCCAAACCTTCATAGCAGTGGCATGTCCATGGTATATTTCAGGACTGTCCAGAAAGTACCCAGCCATGTCATATGAAAAATAGAGGCATTTACGGCTGGAGTCTTTCTGGATAGCCCTTGTACTTCAAAAATAGTGTCTCATATATCATCTCATTTGATCTTATTAAATCATCTGTAGTAGGTGCTTTTAGCACCTAAGGTTATTTCCAGTCTACAAATGAGGAAATTGATGTCCAGAATGATGGAGGGCCTGAGCTCACAGTGGGGTGCAGTGTGGACGGCAGGGTAATATGGGGATTCTGGATGGTTGCGCTGTGGTTTGTCTATATTTCTCTTGGCCTCCACATTCTCATATGTAAAATCAGGAGTTTAAACCTGATGATGATTTTAGCATTCATGTTCCATGACGATGACAACAAGTTCAACACTGAACAGCAGTTTTGGATAAAGGCAGGACTTAGAGTGTTCATGTCTCATGTCTAAGCCAGTGCTTTCTTTCCTATGATGCCAAGCTGTTCTGGGATGCCTTGGAACCCCCAGCCTTCCCACCCACCTGTCATCCTGTTTCTACTTTGGCAATCATTATGAGGTAGTCTCCCAGAATGATTAGGGGTGTTGATAGGAAATTATTTCTCTTCCTCTCCCGTGTGCTCTGGCACATGGATATGTTTGGGCAAGTTGTCCCTGTTGTGATCATTATGCACTTAGTTATTTTTGTTCTAGTGCCCAGAAGCCTGTGGGGCATGGCTGCCTGGTAAATAATTTACAGCCAAATTAGTCCACCTGAGTTAAGTTACACAATCGGAAAAATGTAGAAAGCTGCTTTCTGCTTCCCTAAAATTGGTCTTTCTGTTTTTCTAAAGTTCATCTTTCCGGGGGATCAACTTGGGTCAGGATACTGTACAGCAGATTTGGAAAAGAAGACCACTGGCATTGACATTGAGGTTCAGGCGGTTTCACCCGTGACTCAGTAGCATTAAATATGTGGCTTTAAGACCCTGGACTGCTACTTACTCGCCCTGAGGCTTAGATGGATTATTCACATCTCTGTGTTTAATTTGCTTCATCTAAAAGATGAGCTTAATAATATAACCCACTTCATAAGAAGATTGGATGAGATAATATGTATTAAGTGTTTAATGCAGTGCCTGGTACATTGTAGGTGCTCCATTTCTACCAGCTATCATCATTTTAAATCATTATGTTATTCTCATTTTTAAATTACAAAAGCTAAGATCACAAGCAAAGTCTGTTGCCCATGATAATGCCAGATTTAGTAGTGTAGTCACAGTTAAAACTCAGTCATCCTTACTAATTTATTTCCACTCAAGTTTTTTACACTTTTTTTTTTTAAATAATGACTTCCCATTGGGGGTCGCAGGAAGTGCTTGTAAGAACTGTACGATAAAGATAAAAAGCACTGTTAGAGAGAGCTGTTCATCTGTTTCTGAGGAAAGCATCATCAAGTAGTCACCTCTAATGATCCCCCAGGGAATCTTTGTGCCGCATTATGGTTACCACTCTTTCCGTTGCCTACTGTGATACTTGTGCCCACTTTGTCTCTGGAGGTTACGAGTTGTCACATGGACCCTGCCTTTCTGTCATCCCACCATTCCAACTGAAATTAGGGAGTGCGTGTCACTGGCAACATCTCCCACGATCATTCCTGGCCTACAGAGAACAAACCACAGAGCTTTTTCAAAGTGGGAGTCTCCCCTCCCTCATGCATTTCTGCAGGCCACTCTGGACCTTCCTGAGCACCTCGAGGGTGGGGGCTGGGTGTTCAGATAGTGTATGATGTGATGCTTTTGCTTCCTGACTCTAACTTTGGAGTCTATTGAAGCCTTGGTTCTCAATGGAGGGATGCCTTCACTAGGGGAAAATACAGTGATTGTACTGGTAGTTCAGACTGGCAGCTGGCATTTATGCCGCAGAACCAACAGGTAAAGAAAGGGGTTTATTTTACTGATTAATTGGATTGATTCTAATTACCGTATTTTGCTGTGTATAATGCACACTCACATTTTTGGCCCAAACTTTCACGGTAAAAAGTCTTTTGTTTAATTTTTTAATTCAAATTTTTATTTGTTTATATTTAGGTAGTTGTTTTTTTGTATTATAAAGGAATTATAGCATTTATTTTTTTAACATTTTGGCACAAATTTTATTTAACAAATAATTATAAAACACAAGAAGAGATACCAAGTACAAGACATTTTATGAATAATTTTTTATATAAAAAACTCATCCTATTTCAGGGTATTATTTTGCATACAGATTCTGTTATTGATTTCTGGAGTTACATTTTTAACTCATAAGCATAAATAAAAAATTTAAAAATGTTTATATAGATATGAAATTAGTACTATCCTTGCATAATGCACATCTTTATTTTTCTCTCACAAAATTGGGCAAAAAAGTACACATTATACATGGCAAAATATGGCACTGAGGGAAAAATACCGTTGACCTTGAAAAATGCAGGGGTTAGGGGTGCAGGCCCACCACACAGTTCAAAATTCTCATATGTAGTTAACTACAGCCAGCCTTCTGCCTATGTAGATTCCCAGATCAAAAATACATAATTACTTCCCTGAAATGGGGCGGAAAAGACTATCTGAAACTCAGGAATTTCTTAGTGCTTCCATGCCCAGATGTTAATGGAGACCTCAGCAACCAAATGTAGACAGAATTCAGATCCCTCAGGAATGACAGCTTGGCTTACCGCCAAATAAAGAATCCCAGTCAGTTGAGATGCTGGTGGAGGGCAAGGAAAACAGGGAATATGTAATGAATGATGGAAGTTGCAATATCAATTATGGCTGCATGACTAGTTATGGTTAAACATGATCTCTTCCTCCCTCGTTATGTATACATTAAATATTTTCCTTCTCCTTTCCACTATTTTGTATAGGAAGCATTGATTGTGGTGAATTTTTAAATTTAGTCTGTAGGTTGGAGGATAAGGTAAGATTGTGATTTAACTACAAATGGAATTAATATCTGAAAACAAGGACAATGACTTCTAGAACTTTATGTCAACTTTATTTTGGGATGAAGGTGAGAATATCTTCATTTGCAAAAATGATGGTTGCCTCTTATATGGTGTAAACATGATGTTAGTGTAACTGTTTAGAAGTTTTAATATGTGCAGAAGTGTATGAGTAACCAAAAGGATGCACTATGCTAGTTTTTAACCTTTGCTTCTTAGCCAAAATTTACCCTTCTGTACTCTGCTCTGTACTGTTAGGGCTAAGAGCCTGCAAAATGCATTTCTGAGTATCGATTGCTAGCCAGCTTCCTGTTAGCATCTCCAGTAGGAGGGATTGGTGTGTGTGGAGGGGGATAAAAAGGTAGAGAAGTTTCAGATAGCAGTTGTTGACATCAATATTTCTGTTTACCCCACTCATTTTTGTTTTAGGGCTTACCTTTACATTAGCTGTTCCCTTTGTTTGGAGGGTTACTGCCATTAGTCTTCAGATGGTTGCCATCTTCTTGTCATTCAGGTCTGTTTCAGTATCATCTTCCAAAAACCTCTCCTTAATCTACAGTATTCATTCTCTACCTTATGTTAATTCTCTGCATGGGAGTTACCATTATACTCATATGATAAATCTTTACTTACATATCAATCTATTTAATTTCATTAGAATGAAAGTTCCATGTGAGTAGGGAGCTTCCTTCCTTCCCATTGGGTACTCAATGAGGATTTAGGGAATAAGTTAATAAACTAATTGATAATTTTCCTTCCCTACTACTTTCCCTTTCTCCAGGTTAAATTAACTTTAAACTTTCCATAGGGTGAGCAAGGCAGAAATTATCATCTCCTTTGTTATAGGATTAAAAATTAAACAAACAAAAAGACACTTCTGCCTGTGATGGTATTACTGAACAAAAATCTTTTACCAAAATAATTTGTGAGATTTAGGAGTGGGGAAAAGCACAGCAATTTTTTGAAAGCATTAGAACTCAACTAAGCCAACCAGGAATTATGGTCTAAGATCCCAAAGAGGAGTGAAGTACATAGTAGTGAGCTTAGAATTTATGGCTGCTGTTCATCTGCAGGGCCTTTGCCGATTCATAGACTGTGGCACCAAAACCAAGCAGAAAATGGTAGCCTGGAGCTTTTGGCAGACTCATGAGGTTAGGGAGACAAGACTTGGAGTTCAGAGATAGCGAGGCAGCCATGATTTGAGAGGGAAAGACCCTACAGAAAAGAAAACCTCAGAGAGGTGAACCTGAATCTTTGGGGGGAAATTTTTCTCTCAAGACATTTGTTTACTTCAAAGTAGAGTGTGTGTGTGTGTGTGTGTGTGGCAGTACTCTCAAAAATCATGCAAAAAGCTGCTGCCAAGAGGTGAAAAATTTAGCAGAGATTTGGCAGTCTCATATAGGAGTCAAGGGGTAGCATTGAGAGCTCATTAAGGCAGAGCCACCCTGAAGGACACCCCAGGGGTTATGATGAGAACCTGCTATACCCAAGAAGGAAAGGCTAATCTGATATAGGCGAGTCCCCAGCTTGATTCAGTTGGATCAGATTTATACACCAATATTCTCTTTATCTGAGGAGAGATAACATCTTATAGAGTCACTGTAATTTTTATAAGGAATTTAACATTCAATCAAAAATTACCAGGTAAATGAAAAAAAGACCAAATGACTGAAAACCCAAAGCAAAAATAGGCAATAGAAAGATAATTATAGGTTAGAATGATAAGATATAGACTTTAAAATAATTATTGTTAATACATGTAAGATAAACATATACAAGGGCTGTCTGGAAAAAATCTAGCCATTGTCAATATAACAAGAATGGTTACATGGCTGGATACTTTCCAGACAGCTCTCATAGATCATGTAACCAGAGAATTGGGATCTTTAAAATGGAATGAAATGGAAATACTGGAACTAAAAAAATACAATAAATAAAATTAAGAATGTAATAAATTGATGTATTTTACCAGCAGGCAAGTTGACTAGAGAGTGAACTAGAAATAGATACTAGAAAATACCCAGACTGAAGCATACAGAGAAAAAAAAGAATGGAAAATACAAAAAAAAAATGTGTGATAGAGATATGGGTCATGGTGATGAGGTCTAACATACACTGGTATCTGAGAAGGAGAGATGAGAGAGTAGACTAGAAGGAATGTATGAAGAGATATTGTCTAAAAATTTCTCCACATTTTCTAGAGACATCAAGCCCTACATCCCAAGGTGCTATACTCTCCAGATTGAATAACTATTTTGCACCAAAGGCACACTGACAGTTCTGGCTAATGTAATCCGCAAGACAAATATAAAGAAAACCATATTTTAGTTTTCAAGGCCTGCTGTAACTAATTACCACAAACTGGATGGCACAAGACAATGGAAATTTATTGTCTGTAAGTTTACATTGCTATAAAGATAAACAAAAAATGATAAAGCTTCACTTTACAATAGGAAGCCAATTATTAAATGTAGAAGAAAAGATAGAGTTAGAAAATCACTGTTTGGCAACCCTCATCATAAAATTAAGACCAGATTATCAATGGATGACTAAGATAGTAGATTAAACATTGAAGATTAATGGAATTTTTACAGTCTCAAAATCCCATAATATATGTATTAATTACAAGTGGAAAGATAATAACTTTATAGTTGAAAATACTGGCAGACAGTAGCTCAACAAAGTCATTGAAAATGACGTAACTAGTAGCATCTTTTGCCCCCTAACATGATATACTGGAAAGGACATAATATAATTTCTGGAATATTTCTGCCCAAAAAGCATAATCCAAATTTAATCAGGAAGAAATCTCAGACAACTCAAATTGAGCAGTATTTTGTTCTGCCATCTTCAAATATGTCATAGAAAAACAAAGACTAGTGAAGTATCAGGAGATAAGGATGCCTTTTTTTTAACATTTTGATTCACTGTTTTGCTGACCTAGCCAGTGTGATAAGGAAAGAAAAAGAATGAAAGATGTAAGTACTAGAAAAAGAGAGTACAGCACTGTCCTTATTTGCAGATGCCATGATGTTGTTCTATGTTAAAAAAAAAAAGGAAAAAAAAGAAGTTGATCATTTGCTCTGTTGGAACTTTGCTAGCGCTGCAGCCCTCTGGCTGTTGGGAGCTGCGATTAAAAGCCCCCTACCCAACTGAGACCTAGAATGCAAACATGTAAGTCAGTATTGACAAACCACATAAGATGCTCAAAGGTTGTTGAATTCAATAACTATCTTCACTGAATGCTAAGAAGCAGCATTTTAGTAGAGGTACCTGAATACAAATAATTTAAGTAAGATATTCTTTTATTTACTAGGAGGTTCTTCCATGTTGTCTAATTTGAGTCTCATAGAAACCTTTTAATGTGGATATAAAAGATACTGCTGTTCTCTATG
This sequence comes from Lyroderma lyra, assembly GCA_004026885.1. Taxonomy (NCBI): domain Eukaryota; kingdom Metazoa; phylum Chordata; class Mammalia; order Chiroptera; family Megadermatidae; genus Lyroderma; species Lyroderma lyra. Next base: position 140,973 of record PVJL010001598.1, read on the forward strand.
ACAAACTGTTACTCATAGAGTTTGAGGTTTTTTTCCTCTAAATTGCATAGTTAGTAAATTGTCCATCTGGAAGCCAAACCCAGTACCATGGATCAAGTGCCTTCTTATCAAATCTTTACTTATTTTGCTTATGAATCAGTACCAGTTTCTTCGAACCCTCCTGAAATATGAAATTTAATTAGATAATACACAGGAAGACTTTTTACTAAAATTGTTTTATGTCTAGTTATTTGCCTTAGGTAGGAACCAAGAGAATGTTGTTTATGGAGAAACGAAGGCCTAGAAATAAAATATGAAATTATAAAAGTCACTCAAAAATATTTAGTCTTCTTTTATATCTAAGACTCAATAGTGTTTATTACCTTTTAAAAATAACTTCAGTTTTCTAAAGCTATCTGAGGAGTCTTTGTGTCACTCAATACACCAAAATCGAGTATTTTTTAAGTGTTTTTAATGTTATATAATCAATTTTACATTCCTAAACTAATCAACTGAGTTTAAAAGATTTACAAAATTAAAAGCCATTGCTTATTTTTCATTTTCTCCACAGCTTCCAAGTTTTAAAATTTTATTTCCTCCACACCCTTGCATTTTTCAAAAATTTTATGCATATAGGGATGTTTTGTATATAAAATGCTTAGCAACTGCTTCCACGTGCTCTTCGATCAAAAGCCCAGCGGAGAGAATCTGACCCAAGGGAGAAACATTTTGATACGTGTTACGAGGATGCAGTGGTCCAGCCCTGGACCAGACCTCACATCCTCACAGCCCCTTCACTTCAGACACAGATGTGAAGGTGCTATGTTGTGTTGTGGGCAGGAAGCTCTTCCCTTGGAGAATGAGAGGGGAGACTGAGGGAACAACTGAGCTGCCTCAGGGCACAGAGCTCACGGCACCCAGGAGGGACCCAGAGGCTGCCACCTCCCCCGTATCAGATTCTCATCTTGCTTTCTGAGAGACTCACCTTGGAATCTGTGTGACATGACTTCTGTTTTCCATGTATTTGAGTAGTTTTCAAATGCGTGAAGATTTTTTTAAGTCAGTGTCAACAAATTTAAACCCGCTTTTCCTGTTTTACTCCACATGACTTGAATACTCTTGGAAATTTACACAAAGAGAATTGAGGTATTATCACCATGTTGCATACACACATAGTAGATCTTTGACCAGGTTTAAAATATACCTGATGAAGATGATGGTGGTGGTTATAACTTTATTTGGGCACCGCTAGAGCTAGCAGGCTGACATTAAGTTAAGCAGTCTTTTTTTTTTTTTAACTTTTATAGCTCCTGGATAAAGGGCAAGATATTTCAAGGAGTATCCTATTTTCACCTCTCCTGTGAGATAAATGTTATATTTTCTGGCACCAATACATGCTGTTAAGACTGAACAGTAATAAAGAGATGAATTTAGTGGCAAAGGAAATACTAAATTGGAATTCAGTGAAGATCTGGCTTATTGTAAACTCTGGGGACATGTATGAGTCCAATAAATAAGTGAAATAAAGTATGTTTGGCAAAAGAGTGAGGAACTAACTTGACAGGGAGATTCCTGTTCTCAATTACTTCAGGAAGGAAGGGAATGAGGAGCCAAGAAGTAGAGACAAGGTGAATGAATGTGAGAGAAATTTGGGAGAGTATCCAGAAGAGTTTTGCTGGCAACGTGAACTGACAGCATGATACCTGATTATTATTTTGTGCTAGTGATAGAAAGCTCTATAAACAAACACTTTAATTGTATACACAGTTGAGCTAGGCTCGTGTTTATGGCTGAGATAAGGTTAAAACGTGGGGAGCCTGAGGAGACTAAAACACTATGTCAGACTCGTGGAAGAACAAATATTTTGGAACAAATTATACCAGGAAAAAAATGTAAAGACTATGCAGAAGCCCCGGACTTCTTTTCCTTTTTTCGTATTTGTGGGTAGACTGGCTTTCAACAAGGAACATAAAAGAGCTGATTGCTTTCTTTGAAGTGTGAAGGAGATGATTTAAAACAAATTAAAGGGAGGGCCCTCGGCATGAGGTGCCATCCTTTGTATGTGAAGAACGGTTTTAATTGGGACACCCACTTTATTCCTTTTTCAGCAATAATATGACATGGAGCCATCCACTGGTGGACATTAATTAGTGTTTAATCTCTGAAAAAATAATCTTCTCTACCTGCAGTCACTGAACTCATGATTTGCCTCATGAAGTGACCGGGTGAGGAGAAATAACACATCTGTGATACATTGGAGGTCTTGTCCTGGCTGCTCAGGGGAGTGTAAGGCAAGATATTGCCCTCAAGGATCTTAGAAAGGATAGTAAAATGGTCAATCTATCTGCAGTGAGCAGTGCGTGTTAAGTATTAATTAACTGATACTACTTCCAACAATAGTGCTGGGCACTGAGCTTATAGATAAGGCAAACTTCCTCTCGTCATGCTGCCTAGAATCTTCTAGAGCAGGGGTCCCTAACCCCCAGGCCATAGACCAATACTAGTCCGTGGCTTGTTAGGAGCTGGGCCACACAGCAGGAGGTGAGCAGTGGGTGAGCAAAGCTTCATCTGTATTTACAGCCACTCCCCACCGCTCGCATTACCACCTGATCTCTGCCTCCTTTCAGATCAGCAGCAGCATTAGGTTCACATAGGAGTACGAACCTTATTGTGAACTGTACATGTGAAGAATCTAGGTTGCACACTCCTTATGAGAGTTTAATGCCTGATGGATGGTCTGAGGTGGAGCTGAGGTGGTGATACACTGGGGAGTGGCTGCAAATACAGATTAACATTAGCAGAGAAACTTGACTGCATAGAGACCATAATTGCTTGCAGATTCCTATAAAAACTTCCTCATTGAGTGGTAAGTGACAATTAAGCTGCATGTGGTGCTTGAATCATCCCAAAACCAACCCTGGTCTGTGGAAAAATTGTTATCCATGGAACTGGTCTGTGGTGCCAAAAATGTTGGGGACTGCTATTAAAGAGAATACAATCAAGAACTTGGAAATTCATGGTAATGGGAATTTTAACCCATTAAAGCACAAGTTTTGGCTTTGGGATCAGACGTACCCAGTTCTGCTATTGGTTTTGAAGTTGGCCAAGGGCTTTCACCTTCTCTAGCCTTATTTATCCCATCTACTCACTTGAGTGTATGTGTTTGAAAGTCAAAGACGATCCTATGAAGTGATTGAAAAAGTGGATCCTCAAAACATGGTAGTGCTGAGTCTAAGCGAGGTAAGGTTTTGGGTACGTGTGACAACACTTCACTGGTGGGGGTCATGGAGGTGACCACAGAGGTGGTGGACCCCCTCCTCTGCCTCACATGACAGGATGCAGATGGGGAAATGGCTGCATGTTTGCCTGTCTGCCATGTCCCACCCATTTACTCTCCATGAAAGCCTTTTTAGGGAGGAAGCATAATTCTTTTAGGTTGAATAGGCATTGCCACTAATGAGAGAGAAAAAATTCACAGCATGGGATTCAGGATGAGTAGGTTCTGATACGAATGCAGTGGGAACAAAAATGGTAAGTAAACGGCCCTGGAAATAGGAGTGGGAAGGAGGCAGGATGTCTGGCTCTGTGGTCTCCCTCAACAGGAAGCGCATGTCTTCATCTCTGCAAAGCTGGTAAGGGCACCACCAAGGAGAATAAAAAGACACTTGATCTCACAAATTGGATTGGCCCTAAACTGAAGCCCTAGTAACATTATTATTAAAAGAAGTAACAATAAAACATAACTTTAAATAGCTTTCCTTTTATGCTTTTTAATTTATGTCCTATTTGCCCCGAGAATACTCACTGAAAATGCTTGAGGCTGCAGTGTTTACCCCAAGATGACGTGCAGATTTCAAATTCTAGAAAACGTATTAATAGCGTTCCTGCATATGAAAAAAAATACTGAGCATCATATACATTTCTGTTACATTAGGATTAGAGACAAGTTCTGTTTAGAAATAACTCCAAGAACAGTTTTTATATGTTCACATTGAAAACCAGTCAAATTTGCTTCAGCCTCAAAGAGCATGTTTAGGTAAAATTAAATGAGCTCGTTTTTCCTAAATGGGAAATGGGTTAAGCATTCTCACATTTTTTATTGCTTTGGTTTCTCACAGATCTCTGTTGAGGAAGAAAGGCAGTCCAGGGATCATTAATCTCATTTTACAGACACAGACACTGAGGCAGCCTGTGGTCATGGAAATGGCCACCAAAGTAACACTCAGAAGTCCCGAGTCCCAACGAAGGGGTTCTCGCCACCTGGTACCATGTGACCTTGGAAACACATTTAACTCTACAGGAAGAACCTTAGTTCTCTTATCTTTCAATATGGAAATCAGACAATCTAAAATTCTTTCAGATGGAAGATCCTGTGATCTTTATGAATAGCTGTGATTAGCTGCTTTTTAAATGTCCTCCTGTGATCCTGGCCTCCTAGTCCTCACACTCTTCTAATACACCCTCCTTCCCTGTGTGTGAGCTGGGCCTAATGACCTGCTTCTAACAAATAGAATACGGCAAATGTGAAGGATGCCATTTCTGAGATTAGATTATTTAACAAATGTGACTTCTCTATTGCCTGCTCTCTCTTTGGCTCTTCTCGTGTGCTTGCTATAATGAAGCAAGCTGCAAAGATGCACACATTGGGAAGAACTGGGGCAGCTTCTGGCCAACAACTAGTGAGAAACTGAGACTTTAAGTTAGAGGACCCTAAGGGAACTGAATTCTGCCACTGGTCATGTGAGTGAACTTGGAAGCAGACTGTTCCCCAGTGGAGCCTTGAGATGACTGACCTTGACCAACATCTTGGCTGCAGCCTGTGAGAGATCCTGAGCCAGACCCTTATCCCCCAGCTAAGCCACTTCTGGATTTCTGACTCCCACAGAAACTGAGATGATAAATGTTAATTTCAGTCAATAAGTGTTGAGGTCGTTGGTTCCAGAGCAATAGATAACTAAGGTCAAATATTGAGTAAGTGTTAGAGCCAGAACTGATCACAAGATTTCTTTTCCCTGATGTTTATTTTAATGTTTCCAAAATTGCTCATAACATATTAATTAGTCAAATGAAATGCTCTGTGTAAGAAGGGTTCTGTGATCAAAATATATTTGAAAAATGCGTCATGGCCTTTTTCTTAGGAATATATAATGTATATTGTATATTAGAGCCAGTGATGAAGACACTTATTTAATTTTTTTAAACCCAGCATTTCCCATACTTGTTTGACCATATAACACAATTAACATGAAGCATCTATTAATTTTCCAGGGAAATTATAAATCATAGACCTCAATGCTTTAGGTAACATTAGGCCACTTTAATATTCTTTGTGCATCTTTATAACATTGGTTTCTACTAGCAAGAAAAAGGAGTGTATTGGAGCAGTTTATGTGTAGTGTGCACAATTTGTATACTATTAAGAGTAAAGTACAGTGGAATGAATATGGATACTTTTTATTCCTTTCTCTGTACCTTTCTATATAGATCCATAATGAGCAATATGAGTGTACTTGTAAGGCATGACAGATGTTATGCAGTAGGCTGAGTAGCCTTTCCCCCTCCCCATCTTGCTTTGACAAGCTTTGAAACAGTGCATTTATGTATGTACTTGCGTATATGGGGGGTGGGGGGACATGTGGAGGCATTGAAGTGAGGCATTGCGTCAAGATAAGTTAGGCTTCCTGCATCACTTCTGTCTATATGGGGGGTACCTGATTACCTGTGGTAGACAAGTTCTTCTGGAGGTTACTCTTTGCACCTGCCTGGAGGACCCAGTAAACAGTAACAAGCAAGGGGATTTTGCTGTAAGTGGCATGGCTTTACTGCTACTATATTTCTATAGGAGAGGCTGGTCTTTAGGTCTGACCCAACTATCCCTGCCTTTGCTGGTCCCCTCCCTGCCAGAGCTGAGGTCTTAGACCAGTGTGTTCACGGGCTCCCCCGGGCCTGAACTTCCTCTTCCTTGCAGTAGCGAGAAAGGTTTTGGTATAGCCCCAGTCCTCAGGCCCGAGGGAGGAAGGGAAAGGCAAGGAATGAAGTGGTTTCCCTGCCCAGGCACACCGCACAGCTCTTCCATGAGAGATTCTAAATGGGAAAGCAGTTACGGCCAAGATCTATGGCAAGGTGCCCCAAGGGCCCACAGCATCTCTTCTGTGGTGGGGGTTCCCAGCACGGTAGGTCTTCTGCAATGGTCTGGACATGGCACAGACCACTGGTGAACAAGAGTCAGGATGATGAGCCCCTTTTGAGTTGGCAGCTGAGCTGTGACCATAGGTCAGTAGTCTCAAGGGCTCTCTGCCTTCCTGTTCAGACTCGTTCCCCTCTCCCCACCCTGCCGACCGCTGCTGAACCGCTTGATTTCCCTCGATCCCATCCTGTGCCTCTGCGTCACTTTAAATATGTTTGTATATGGACTTGGTCAGGGATGTGATGAAAGCTGAGGACTTTTCTCCAGAAAAGTGCACCTGTGTAAGTTGAAACGTTTCCTTTCACTCCCCACAGAGACAGGAATGAGGAGTCTGATGTTGAATGGAAGTTTTCCTTGTATTTCCAGGGCCCACAGGTCCCTGGAAATCCATCATCAGCTTATTAAAGGTTCACGAATTCCTGAATTATAATCTTCTGCCATAGAGCTCTGCTCTCAGCTGAAGGTTTGGATAGAACGTGTATTGAAAATGAGCATCAGAACCCACTTCCGATTGAACTTGGTTCTGGTTAACAGAGAAATGGTACATTTAGAAACTCATGTGCTTGAGTTCTGAGTGGTGGGGTTATGTAGTCTCTGAGGCTTGCTGCTGGGAGAAGTCTTAGCCAAGGGGCTCATTGGTAACCCCCAAATCACAGTCTCAACTCCCTGTACGGAAAAGGGTCGGTGGCTCTGAGAATCTCTAGCTTCAGAGTTAACATGTGCCCAAGTCTGTGGCAATGAATCCTGAGTCAGACTTCAGTTGTGGGGCATTGGGTCTCAATTCAGTATCCCTTCACTGGGAGCATAGAAGTCACAGACCATTAAAAAAAATTCCTTGTGTTTAAGGAGTGCAAGTCAAGTTCCTAAGTGTCAAAATATCTCCCTTCCCATCTGCAATGGTGTCCCAATCTCTGCTTCTGTCATTCTTTGATTTGAAGTTTAGAAGGCCTCTAAGAAAAATGCAAATACTATTGGTGGAAGTTAGCTTTCTGAAGCCTTTATCATTCAGGAACTTCTTAATCCGGATTTGTTTATTAGGTTAGCTACAGACAGGGAGAAAACACACCAGCCAACAAGCTAGGTGACTCGAAGGAAAACGACAACATTCACATACCATGTTATTGTTTTGAGGGTTTGAAGTGCGAGGTTAGGGTTGAAAGGGCTTGCACAGGCATCCGCATTTAGTCTAGAGCTCCCAGTGAAAATGGATATGCGTGGGGGAGCAGTGGGGAGGCACAGAGGAAGTTCTCAGCTGAGGGAGGGCGAAGCTCAGGGAAGACACAGCTACCAACCCTGACAGTTTAGCCCTGGTCTTATGGGCCTGTTCCAGGGCTGACAGGTGAGTAGGCAAGGGCTCAAACAGAAGTTGCCCCCCTCCAGATCTGCTCTGCGCCTTGTCCTGTGTTGTGTACCTCGTTATGTTTTCTCTTGAGAACATGCGTGGATGGCTGGTAGCAGCCAGCGGAGCAGCCCCAGCCCTGACAGTTCTTGGACAGCACAGCTGTGAGGTAACTGGCTGGGAGCAAGGAAAGCAGCTTTGCTGTGGACATAGGCCACTGAGGACGCCACTGGGAGCCTGGAAGCCTCCCTTTGGCTGCCATGCCAACAGAGCTCCTAGAGCCTCTAATAAAACCTCAGCCCAGCCGGCAGGGGTTCATTAATTGGTGTGCAGCTTTGACATATTTTTGTAACTGCTAGTTTAAAAAAAAATAACCAGTAAAATATACCCTTCCTTACCACAGTCCTAAATTAGCCCAGGAGAACTGTGCGGCCCCTCAAAGCCCTCGCCATGAGCCCTCAGGCAGAGGCCCTGCCAAGTAAAATAATTCCTTCCGCGTAGCCGCCTCCCTGCCCGTCACCTTAGGCCCCCCTCATTTCTCACCTACACGGCTGTGACAGCGGCCCCGCCAGAAGCCCTGCCGTAATGCCCTTCCCCTTCCACCACGTTGCACGTTGGCACCGATTTCGTGTCCTAGAGCCGTCAGGAATTTCGAGGCTTATGAATGTAAGGGTCCTTGCCATGGCTCAAAACAAGTCTCAAAAAATAGTAGAACTTACCATTTGTTGAAAAAGTATGAGCCACCACACCATATATCTCCCCGTTTAGACTCACAGGTGTTGCTCAGTCCACCTTGTCTGTAGAAGCATTGCAGTTCCTCTCATTTCCATGATTTTGCTCATAATTCTGTCTCAGTCTGAGACCCCCGTCCTTATTCTCTACTTTTTCGCCCATCTAACTTCTACCCGTAATCCAGTATGAAGCTTAGGTGTTCACTGCATTGGGAAGGCTTGCCTGTGCTCTTCATTTCTGTAAGACAGAATCTGTCTCGTAGTAGATTATGAGTTTATCTATCATAGAGGAGCAACAAGTACTTAGGTCATTGAAGCCTATATAAGCAAGGTTTCTATACTGAGAAGGCCAGTATGGGTGTATCATCAGAAGCTCCTAAAACCCAAATTTGAAATCTGCTGGTTTGAATTCCCCATTCATAAGTGATAAAATTGAGGTTGGGCATGAGAGGTGAGGTTGAGTGTGGCGACGGGGAGAGGAGGTGGGATGTGGTGTTTAACTGTGTTTCCTAAGGTCAAACAGCTCGGCGATGGGAGAGGGAGGGACTAGATGAGAACACAGACCTCTGGGCTCCCAAACCAGTATTTTTTCTGAAGGTGATTAAAACTAATCACTAGTCTTTTCAAGTAAAAAAACAACCCAAAACATATTTTTCATGAAAAAATAATAAAAGAATCTGTCATCATAGCATTATTGGATCCATCAATCGTAGTTCACTCACCATTCAATTCCATTAGACAACCAGGAAAATTCTGTCAAGCGATTGACACATGCCATTGAATCAAGGAGTTGTTTGACTAAACAGCTTAAATAGTCCAGTCATGTGGGTGTTGTATAGACCGACACAGGCTGGCTTTCTCTGAGGTGGTAATCCAGCAAACAAAGAACCCCAAGGGAACTATGTACACTCAGGCTGGTCCCCTCACATGTCCCACCAACTGAAGCAGATTAAATTAATAACTTTGCTCTGTTTATGCACGGGCTGGTTATAAGCAATGCAAGTGTCTCGACTGACAATCAGCCAGGCAGAGAAACCAATTAACTAGTGGATCTAAATCACAAGAGCCATTTTCTAAACGACCTGGATATATTCTTGGCATAAATTACTGAATTAATTAATTTCAGGTTTTTGTTCATTCATCAGATTTTATTAAATGCCCCTTCTTTGTGTAGTAGATACTGAGAAACAGTGATGAGCAAAATGTTTCCTGCAACTTGAAAGAGACACCAAGTAGCTCCAAGTCGACACAGCATTTTCAAGTTGGTGCTTCTGATCATTCCTTAGATCCCCAAATCCTGGAAGGTAAAAGAGGAAGAGGGGAGAAGAGAAGAATGGTTTGTCAAGCCTAATTGCAACCACATGGTGACTTCACATAGAGAAGCTTAGGCCCTGGGTGACAACAGGCAACTCATGGGTCACACACGTCTTCAGACAGCTGCATTCCCCTCCATCATAGCAGCCCAATGAGTTATTAATTACTTATATTTATCCCAGTGATTTTCACAGTGCTTTACATAAATTATCTCCTCTGACCTTCATCTGCACCATGAGAGAGGCAGGACAAGCATCATTATTTCAGTTTTAAAAATGAGGAAGTCAGCGCTTACGAAGTTTAATTGGTTTTCCAAAGACACATAACATCGTGTCATTTTTAGGGTACCTTTCAAAGGTGTGGTGATCCTTTCATTGAAATTCTCTTTCCAAATGGAGATGATGTCCTGATTGAACAATATTCCTAGGCATTAGCTGGATTTATTGGGGCAGTGATGATAGAATAGTCCTCGTCCTCGTTGTTGATGCCTCCTAAGAGGATGCACTGATAAAGTTGCTTGTGTGGTGCTCTCTTATGTCTCCCTTGCTCCGCGTAGCTCTTACTCAAGGCTGTGGCAGTTCCCTGGTGAGCCACGACCCCCTTATCTGGCTTCCCAAATCCCCATTGCTCAGCGCCTTCCCTTTAGCATTGCAAAGGGGAATAACTTGTAATAGTTAATTAAAGAAAAAAGAGTAATGCCTGTTTACTGCTTAACTGTTAATGCCTATTAATGCTGAAGCCATTTCTCACACGGAGTGAAGAGCATCAAGACATTTCACAATTTGGTTGTGTCCTTCTTGGGGTGATTCCCTGATATTTCATTTGCCACACCTTTGTAGTCCTAACTGGAATGCTTCGAGCTGGAAGAGCAATGTCCAGCCCAGGAAGTATGCCTGATCTGCTGGGGAGGGGCAGGCATAGGAGGGGACACGTCGGTCAGCACTGAACAAAGTGAGCACCAGCTGCCTGCCCACTGAGCACTACACCGAGCTAGGAGAAGGGCCCTCGTCAAAGGCAAAAACACGCTGCCCTTTCCAGGACACTGCTTTGGAGGGGCCCATGTCCGTTGGATCAGCCTCAGTGTATTTAGAAAGATCACTCACATTGTCGTTTTGCGTATGACTTCAGTCCTGCACTGGAGCCTCGTGCACGTGGAGGGTGAGGCTGGGAGAAGACGGGGATCGGAGTGGGAGGAAAGTACAGGGAAGGAAACGCGTGCTCTCTGGCCTTTCATTTGAATTAGGAGACGAGTGTATGCAGGGGCGCTAATTAAAGAACAGTGAAAGGTCGGCTATGACTTGGGACTGAAAAGGAGTCATCTGCAGCTTGAGGGATTCAGTGAAAGCCAGACATCAGCTTGGTGCCAGGTTCAGGGGAAGCTCCAGGGGACGGTGGAACTGATTGGAGCTTGAAGGGCAGGTTGCATGTGGCCTGCTGGAAAGCCCAGCACAGACTTTACGGAGTGTCCACACCTCCCCTGCTGCCCTGACCGGTCTCCAGTATAGCAGGGAGGTGGTGTTTCCCCTTCTGTGACCCTCAGTGACACCCCGGGCTCATTAGCACCAGTTGAGCCAATCAGTTATCTGGGAGTGGAAGTCTGCTGTCCCTGCTCTCACAGCATTTAGCATATAATTAGTCCGAAAATGTGAGGGTCAAGATAAGGAAGGAAATGCTTCTAAGGACAGAGTGATCTGGGGGCTTTCGGGAGAGTGGCTATCTACAGGGATTAACATCCTAGGTAATTACCCAATCGCTCTTCTATTTGTCACAGCACATGAAGGCCTGGCCTCAAGTTACAAATCGCCAGAAAGATGTTTCCTGTTGTCATTCTCAGCGGTTGTGCGCCCGCTCCTCTTTAAGGTTAAGAACAGCTGCTCACTCCCCTGTCCATGGACTTGGGACACAGCTGCAATGAATGTGGATAACTTCAATTGAGAAAAATGTTAGTCCAGCTTCAGGGGCTGCCTGGTTTAGGAGAAGGAGTGGGGATGAGCGGTGTCTACCTGGAGACCTGGCTTGCCAATGCCCAGTTGTGTGATTTTAGGCCAGGTCCTTGAACTTGGAACTTGTCTGTGCACAGTGGGGATAGTAATACTTACCTGTGTATCTCCCCGGGCAATTACGGGGACAAAACATATAGGCCCATACGGAACACTGAACAAGCTTAAGGGAAATTTACCCCCATTTGGACAAAACATGGGACAACTAGAGGCCTTTATTTTCTTCCTTGGCAATGTGCTTAAGGGAGAAGGGTGGGCTCGAAAGTGGGTAGGAGTAAAATATCAAGATGCTTATCTTCCATTCTTAACTACATATTTGAGATGCTATAAAAGTGTGTTTCTGATTCCAGCCATAGAGTATTTTGACATTTTCCGTTTGCAAAGTGAGAAGGGTAACTGACCCTTCTTGAGGAAGAAGGAATGCCCCATTTATAAATTGAAGAAAATATTCTCCAAAAGCAACAGTGATGCATGAATATTTATTAAGAATTTGCTAGGTGCCTGGATTTATGCTACAAACTGAAATATATATAAATAAAAGAAAAAACTGATAAAGAACAATAATGAACTACAACTTAGTCTCTAAACTTGCAATCACTTTTGCAAAACAACAGTAGAAATACCAGTAATAATCTTACAAACTATGTGCAGTGCCTGTCATCTTTTTGTTCCCTGGGCTAACTTATATGTACTAAAATCTTGAAACTTATATATGCTAGCCAAACTCTCCATGAATGTTCAACTAGAAAAAAAAATTACAATGACCTTTTTTACTCTCTGTGGTGGCAAATTATTGTTTTGGGAGGATGCATTGAATATTTATAAACAAGGATAACTGGGAGACAAATGTAAAATTAAGTTTACTGAGAATAGAAGGAATATTATTAGAATGTTAGTTCTCCAGAATATTATGTAGAATGTATAGCAAATAAAAGGAGAAGAGATCCATTTTCCTAGCTTTAGCTCTCACCCATAAGTGGCAGCTTCCCATGTCCTAGCAGCATAGCATTAAAAGCTCGCAAGGCTTTTTAGCTTGTCTTATACCTCACATTCAAACACCAATCCCTATACGCATGTCTTTGCAAAATCATTAATATTAAGTCTTAAGTTTCTACTTCTATGACTTTAGATACTATTTGAGGTCGCTGAGTTTCTAGTTTTCTGCAAATAACATCAATTTAATTAATAGCTTACTATTTTTTTTACAAGCATTACCACAAAATTACGGATGTAAAGTTTCTAGCCGTTCCCGATGCATCGTAAACATGTGGTAGGCGTTAAATATATCAGCTACCTTTTATTCGTCTTTATCCACACATTATTGAAATAACCTTTCTGTAGGGTTTCAGAGTCTTCTGTGGTCGGTGCATCCTGGACCCTCCCACCAGATCAACATTTCTAAGTTAATACTTTGCTCCATGACTTGCCTGTTTAGAAAATTTCAGCATTGCTTTCAGGATGAGAGTTGATATTTTTTGAAGTCATGAAGATCCTCAGTGTACCTAGCCAACCTTACTTCATATGAATCTCTTATAAAAAACGTCACCTTTTGACAAGTCTGAATTTTCTGCTTCTACATGAAGTATCCTACTGTTTTGCCATATTAACAACAAAAATAATTTATTATGTCACACTTAGCCTTTCGCACTGGGAGAGGTCATAACAGCCACTCCAAAAATACTTGATGAATCAAATAACTGACATCAGTATCACTTTTTCACATTTGAAATTTTTCAAATTAAAATGAGATATAATCTGTTTTAACTAGTCCTGGCAAGAACCCCTTCTTAAAGACTGATAAATGGATTCAGGGACTTATTACTCTAAAGGAACTATAATATAATACCAGAATTTTAGGCTCAGAAACCAGACAGGCCAGGGTTTGAATTTTGAATTTTGTCCCTGCCACTAAAGACTCTAAGTAAAGACAAGTTACATAACTGCTCTAAACCTTAGTCTCCTAATCTTTTATTTGGAGAGAAAAAGCCCTATAGAGTAGTTGCAAGAATAAAATAAGAAATATATATAGAGAGAGTATTTAACATAGATCCCAGCACTGAGTAAGTGTTCAATAGAAGATAGCCATTCTAATTATTTTTACATGATATGATAATATTTATGGCATCTGCTTTGGTAGCTGGATTAGATAGACAATATTTGAGTGAAGAGAATTAGGAATATTTTTCAGGAATGCAAACATGGGGTTTAAAGAGTTTATCTGAGATGTTGGATATAGAAAATGGAAGATAAATGATGAAACTCAAAGGTAGCATAAAGCTAGAAACAATTGGTCAATTCAAATTAAAATTTGAAAACCTGATGATTAAGCCATTGACTGAAATGGAAAATTCGAGAATGTTAGACTGTGAATTGTCATAAAAATGTTAGTTATCCTTATGTTGCCTAGTAAATTATCTGTGGGAAGGACTCACTGGAATGCATCACCCACGTACAGGTAAGGGTATAAATGGAAAAAAAATATTGTCAGTGTCTTATATGTCCTGAAGAACTGAGGAGCAATTCTTTCTCCCTTGTCAAAATCTAGAGGCTATAGAGAATGGCGACAATTCTTGAAGCTTCTGCAGAAACTCTTTGATAAGGTCTTTGAGGTCTAGTTCATTCTTTTGGCCAGGAATTACACTAGCTAACCAGAACAAGACTGGAGAAATCATTTATATAATTCTGGCTTCAAATTTCATTTATTTCTGAAATTTTAAAAAAAACAAGGAGATTTTATGTCTATTACCTAATAACTTTTAGATTAGTTTTTTTCTATTTCTACTTATTAGTGTAAGGAATTGTTTTATAGTAATGTGAATATTAAAATATAGTGGTATCTTTTTTTAAACATGCAAAATCAGGGTAAAAGGACAATTTATTTATGTGTAATTTTGAAAAATGATCCCCCCTCTGATCTGTATCATATTTTCGTATAATTTTCAAAGTAAGTTTGTACTTCACATCCATTTGTAACATGGGAATGATTTTTTATTGGTTAAAATATGTTAAGTTGCAATGACACATAGTCCCCAAATTCCAGTGGGTTATATTGGCAGGGTGGCTCTGTTGTGCGGTCACTTGGAGACTCAGGTTAACAGACAGCTCTGCCATCTTCAGCTGGTGGCTTCTGAGATGTTTTCGGTATTGCTGTCAGTTGAAGGAAGAAAGAACATGGCGGTTTCCCACAACCAGACCTCAAGGGTGGATGTCACACGGGTTGTTTCCACCCCAGTTTCACTTAGGTCTCAGTCTGATGACTGCAGGGAAGTTTCCAGACTGGAATTCACCTGCCCTGCCAGGGAGGCGAGGAAATGGTTATTGTTGATAGGCACAGCCCCCCCACCCCCACCCCCTCCCCGTCTTCTCCGTATTTATCAGGAAGATAATGCTCGCTAGTGTTGAGGCAATTGTAAGGCTACCCACCCAGCCAGTTTGTCGTGCAGCTGGCTTTAGGGTTTTGGCAACCTGTCTTATTTTTGAGCACTTTTCCCCCCATGAGATAACGGGTGCTGATGAGGACCAGCCCTCCTCTGTTTGTATGACACATTCCTCCAGGGAGCAGAAGGTTACATGATATGGGCAGCAGAGGTTTTTGTAGGGTGGTTTCTTGTCTTATAAAATGACACCCCTTTTCTTTCCCATGTCTTTCTGGTTTTCTGGGGGTTTATTACACTATTTTAGTCACATTTCGCAGAAGAATTGGTGAGTGGAAATAGTTTTGTAGGAGAACGATTTAGTTTGATATGGCATGCAAGGCATATAACAGCAATTCAGATGTCGATTTAAGACAAGTCATCAGAAATCTGAGGTGACTTTAATTGTTCATTAAACATGAAATAAAGAGAAACTCAACAACTTTTTTTTTTTTTTACCCAGGGCTGATTTCATACTGTTCTGCTGTTTAGAATTCAAACTTGTAAATAAGAATGTGAGTATGCCATTTAGCAATATTGATCCAATAGCAGATAGAATCTGCCCTGTGAGTGTGGAGGGTACAACACCTCACAGCCTTTAAGGAATGGCAGGCTCATGGTACAGATGAAACCGGGGTGCGGCAGACTACGGTTGTACAAAAACCAGTGCCTGACATCAGTCTTGGTACTAATGTGCTATGTAAATTTGAATGTGATTATTTTTCTTTGCCTTAAAATTCTAACATTTTCCAAGTCAAGAGTTAGAGAGACATGAGTTCAGTAGTGTAATTGGACTTGGATGAAAAGAGGTCAGTATAGTCAAGAAAATCCTAGAAAAATTTTCCAAGAGGGGTCAGGGTTTAAGCAGGGTCTTAAGGGTTAGAAGCATTAAAATACAGAGTAGGAAAATAACATTCACTTAAAAGCAGAAACCATTCAAGCCCATCATTTTACTGTTTCAATAAATATTTACTAAATATTTACCAGGTACTGTGGTAGGTGCTAGAGTTATGAGAGTTAGCAAAGCAAGACAAAGTTGGCTTCTGCCTCTATGGAGATTATAGTCCAGCAAATGACAGGATAAGACAGTGAGCATCACACATATTTAATAGTGAGGCATTTTGCCTCTCTGAGCAGTGTTAATATGGAGACAAGATGGGGTTGAGGTTTGCATGTAGAAGGTGCCTAAAATGATGAAACTCTTGAATCCTAGGTAGAGGAAAAGTTTGTTCTTTTAGTATACTCTGCAAGAGAAGCTTTCTGAATTGAGATGAGATGAGATAACAGCAATATTGCGGGAAAAATGTATGTGGGATGAATTGAAACACTTCTTACTTGAATTTTTATTTAACATACAGACCTGTTCTGGAGCTTCCAAGTTCAGGGTTACTCAGAGACATATGCAGTGACTTCAGTGGTCACAAGTCTCTTCCTCTTTTTGCTCTTTACTCATCATCACTTAACCACCAAGCCATGGCTGATAACTTACAACTTGGTCAGTAATAGGCCTGCTGTTTGCAGCCTACAGCTATAGCCCAGTGGGTAGTTGCAATTGACTAATACAAGCAGATTGATCTGTTACACAGAGTGGGACCACACATGTTTCATTAGAGAGTGATTCAGCATTCATGAGAAAATGTAGCAACAAAAGGTTAGTGGAACCGTCCTAGGAGTGGAGCCATGTTGGGAGCAATTGCAGAAGGAAATGGTCTGGATTTATTATCTACATTAAAGATATTGTGGGTCCCATGGATATGAGGAGTGTCATGGAGACCCAGCTAATAGGTTTTTTATTGGATTATCGTCAGGCTGCTGCACCTGCTTTGAAAGAGGGAACGTTTGCTTCGTTTCCTGGCAGAGGCCACAAGCTGTGAAGCTGAGAACAATCGCTGGGGTTGGAAATGGAACTGATTATTTTTTTGAACTTGGGCAAGGATTGCAGGGCTGATCTCCCAACTGTGGAAGTTTATGAGAAACTTAAAAATCCGGAAAATGGAAAATGCAGTTTAGAAACTCACATTATGTTTTGGATTCCTAATATTCACATAGAAGAAGATGGTCTGGATAAGACAGGGGAGCATTAAATTTAGTCAGCCAGCCCATTGATTAGTGAGCTCATATGAGTCCTTGCATCTTGTAACCCACCCAAATATTGACATCTTTTCTTTTTCTCTGGCTGAATTTGGTCTCGCTTTATCTTTTGTAGACAATCAAGGTGAGGTGTAGCTGTAAGTCATTCTTGGAATTTTGTTGTGAATATGGATAGGGATTCTGTACAACTTAATTGGGAGTCTGAAGCTTGTTGAGTAATTCTAGCATTGGTCTGGAAAAATTGCAGAAGTAATTCTAGCTTTTGGTCTAGTTTAGTAGAGGTATACCTCGGAGATACTGTGGGTTCTGTCCCAGACTGCTATGATAAAGCAAATGTTGCAATGAAGCAAGCCACACAAATTTTTGGTTTCTCAGTATATATAAAAGTTATGTTTAAAATATACTGTAGCCCATTACATCTAGCAACAATTTACATACCTTAATTAAAAATACTTTATTGCTAAAAAATGCTAACCATCAGCTGAGCCTTCAGCAAATCATAATCTTTTGCTGGTGGATGGTCTCGCCTTGATGTCGATGGCTGCTGACTGAGCAGGGTGGTGGTTACTGCAGGTTAGGGTGCCTGTGGCAATTTCTTAAAATAAGATAACAGTGCCTCATTGATTGAGTCTTCCTTTTGTGAACTATTTCTCTGTAACATGGGATGCTGTTTGATAGCATTTTACCTACAATCGAACTTCTTTCGGAATTGGAGTCAGTCCTCTTAAACCCCGCCACTACTTTATGAACTAAGTTTATGTAGCATTCTAAATCCTTTGTTGTCATTTCTGTAATCTTCACAGCATCTTCACTAGAAGTAGATGTGCCAATCTTGCTTTCACTTGAACACTTCTTAGGATTGCTAATTGGCCCAGTTTCAATATTGTTGGGTCTCAAGGAATAAGAAGGTCCAAGGAGATAGAGAAGAACAAAACAAGACCGGGGAACAACCGGTCGGTGATGCAATGAGAAGACAAACAACATTTATCAGTTAAGTTTGTCATCTTATATTGGCATAATTTGTGGCCCTCCAACACAATTACAGCATACTGATCACAGATCACATAACAAATATAATAATAATGAAGACGTTTGAAATATTGCAAGAATTAAGAAAATGTGACACAGAGGCATGAAGGGAGAAAATGCTTTTGGAAAGAAATGGTGCTGGTAGACATGCTTGACACAGGGTTACCACAAATCTTCACTTCTAAAAAAAACAAAACAAAACAACACAAAAACCAACATAATATCTGCAAAATGTGATGAAGTGAAGCCCAATAAAATGAGGTATGGCAGTAACCCTATGAGGTAGTCACCTACGTTACCTAATCACCTAAATGGAACAAACGCTCAGGGCCTACACTCTCTTCTTTCCTCCTTATTTATTAACAGAAGCATTATGACAATTCATTGGTTCAGTGGGTGAATGAATAAATAAATAAGGAAGTCTTTGACAAGCTGCAGTGCAGCTGAGGTTGGCAGCTCCAGTTCATTACAATTTAATACACATCCAGATAGTTATGACAAACAGGGACTGATGGTTTTTTAAAATCATTTTGATGCCTAGCCACAAACCAGTGACTTGTACCGGGAAGAGGCTCGTTTTGAACAAGGCACTGATAAAGTCATAGTGGTGACCAACATGGGTTGCCATGTAGCTGTAGGTGGGCTCTCATATTTCTACCTCTTAGGGGCACGTTTTGCTCCTAGAGAAGGCTTCAGGGGCCCTGTTGGTTGGCACTCATAGGATTGTTCTGTGGAGGGCTCTGTTGTTTCAGCTAGGTTATTCTACCTAACGTTTCTACCTGGTAACTTCCTCAGACATTTACAGTGATGGAATTTTGTACTAGAATATGTCCGAGATCCTTAGCCATCCATCGTCTAGATTAGAAAACTGATTCCAGGAAGGCTTTTCATAATGGAAAGTCAAGTCTGGTCTCAGCTCCTCACCCATTGCTCTTTCTGCTATGCAGTGTGCTGTGCTGCTTTTCTCCAAATGGAAGCACCCTTCTGCTTATGACCAGCCGTGGAGTGATCACCTCAGCCTTTCCTGGTTTTAGCACTAAAAGTCTCAGGCTCCAGGACTTCCCTCATTCTAGAGCAAACCCAAGTAGTTGGACACCCTAAACTTAAGTATTTGCATGTCACCATTATAATTATTCATAATTGCTTGCCATTCTTGAAGATACAGTGTCTATTTTACCCCAATGTCTTTATATATGTTATTATTTAAGCCTCAACTCCCTTCTTTGTCTTGCTTCATGGTGAGTGTCTGATCAGAGCATCCCTTCCTCAGCTTAGTACAAATAGTTCTTTGGGCTGTGTTAGATGGCCCTCATCTGTTTTCTCATAGTAGCAGTGTGAGCATGTAACCTTTCTTGTAGTGTTGTGATTATTCACATCTCTTTCCTTGGACTTGAGAGCAGAGATCATTCCTTATTCATTTTTGTTTCCCCTGTACCTACATTGGTGGCTGGTATATATTAAGTGCCCAATAAAAGTTAATGACAGATGAAGCATGTGAATGTGGTTTCTGGTGGGTCCATGTTCCCCTTCCCATGGCTATCTATGCTTTTCCCAGTAGCCTCTGCTCTTCTGGGTATGTTGCATTCCCCTTTTCAGAGGATTTACAGTTCATCGAGTAGTTTTTAAAAGATGAAGGCCTTTGAAGAATCCAAAGGATCGTATTTCTTATTTGAAATTTTAGACACTTGGATTTGACGCTGGTGGGGATGTTTTGGGGCAGAAGTATGTACTCCTTGAGCCATGCCATGAGAGGGGATTGGCCAACTCATACTTCTTCCAAGGCAGACACAGGTGTGTGGAAGGGACATCTTTCTATGTATTAATCAGTCATGACAGGCAGCCCCTCTCAACACCCCCAGACGGGCAGACAGAACGGGCTTTCTGGTTTATGGTCTGCACTGAGCACATCTGCCTGGTTACTCAGCATGCCTCCTATGGTGCCGTGAGATGCCCTGGAGGGTCAGCAGTGAACCGTGAGTCATCAGAATGGCTCTGATCCAGGACTCAGGAGTCTCAGGACCCTAGCTAGCCTCTCACACCCACCTTGGAGTAGTGCCTTGAAGGCTGTTTCCAATTTGTTAAACCTGAGTTTACCTGCTGACTTGATTAGAGAGCAACGAATGCCGTTCCTCTGGTATATCCTTTGCAGCCACGTGCCATGCACTGCGAGGGAGCAGCACTGGCCTGGGAGTTACAGGACTGGCATTGCACTGCCCTGGTCTGCTCTGTGGCTGACGGCAAATGACTTCATTTTCCTAAGTCCACATTTCTTTGTTTACAGATCAAAGTGATTGGCTTTCTTCTTTCTTTGTCTCTCTGGTATCTGCTGACGCCGAACCTCTCTAATTATATCACTTGCTGTTTTTCTGGGTCACAGATACTTCTAAATGATGACTATCATGCACACAGAGCTGCGGTTCTCCAAGAGGTCATCTTGTACCCTTGAACGTGGTACCCTGATCACATTGAGAAGTTCTGAAAGGAAGGAGAGAGCCTGCATCCGATTATTGCTCTGCAAAGCTCTCCAGCCACATGTCGCCTACTGACCTTTGTAATCAGCACTGCCTGAGCTGCTCGGTATACGGGATTCTCTGGTCTAGGGAGTAGGGGACATGGAGAGCCTCCTCGCTGATTGCACTGCCTCTTATCAGAGCGTGTGCTCTGATGAGGGTCATTCCTTTGAGAAGGAGCATCTCCAACCCAGCACACGCAAGAGAGCCATGGGGAAGGAGCATTGCACCTGGAGTCAAGTGCCCCGCTGCCCCACTCTTCCTAACCTCCACCGTCATCTGCATCCTTGGGCAAATCACCCAGCCTCCGTGGCAGCCAGTTTCCAACAAAGAAAATAATACCTGTGCCGCAAGGTTATTAGGAGATTAAAGAGATGTAAAACTAGTCAGGAAAAAGGTTGGTCTGCACAGGGAAACTTCAGTTACTATTATAAGAAATCAGGAAATCTTTTAACCAGAAAAAGAAAAAAATACCCCAGCTGCAATTTAAACAGGCAGATGTTCTGAGATCTGAAACATATCATAAGTAAGAAAAAAAAATGACTTCTTGGGCTTAGTGACAGTTCCAGTCTGACTCCCACTCTGTTCTTCATGATTCATCCCTGTGTGTTCGGTGCTGAGATTGGAGGCAGCTCCGTAATGCACAGAAAAATTCAGGTCCTCCTGACTTGTTTGAAGGGACTTGGCAACCGTTCATACCCCAGGAACCCCAGGTGTTCAGGGGGAAATGCTTTTCAGACATTAAAAGGTCTCTGAGGTTTTGTTTTTCAATTTCACTTCCTCCTCCTCCTTCCCTTTTGGAGATAGTTCAGTTACTAAGGACATGATGAGATAAGAGAGTTCCATAGACATGGAAATGAGAAAAGGGCAAGCCTCAGGGATTGCAGTGTAGGGAAAGGATAAGAGGCCAAGGTTAGGCCTGGTTTACATGCAAGCAGTCATCTGACATGGTACCCTCATGGTCACTTTGGAGCTCCGCACTGCTGTCCCCACCTGGCCGTCCACTCCCTATACACCCTGGGAAGGTGGGTTGAGGCCATTGCCACCCAGGACCACTGCCTGCAGATGCTCTTTGCCATCCAAACCCAACAATGAGCCACGGTGGACATAGCTGACTCTCAGAGCGCCCCCATCCAAGCTCAGTGCCTTTCCCTCAAAACCCACCTGTCCCTTCTTGGTGAACAATGCCAGTACCTTCTCAGGCGCCTACATCAGAAAGCTGGCCGAGGGTTCGGACTCCTTCCTTGCCTCCCGCCTCACGGCTAACTGTCCATTTCCTCCCAGGAATCTTCTCCAACCTCCCAGCCTCTTCCAATTCCCCTTATGGACACTCGTATTTGCTCTGCCTGCCTTTACTGTCAGCACCCTGCTGTGGATTTTTGAGGACCTGCCCATTCCCCAGGAGAAGCAGTCTGAACAGGTGTCTGTAAGGTGGTCTGGTCTCCCTGGAAAAGAGGTGGGCGGAGAACTGAGGTTCAGCAAACAAGACTGTCATTGGAATCAGTGACTTAAAACAGAATGACACAAGGACTGGGAATGATGGGAGCGGGTTATTCTGGGAACAATTCCTGCTCAGATGGCATGAACAGACTTTGCTTCTAGCTTCCTGAGGCCTGTTTTGATCTCCTGAGGATTCCCAAAAGGCATTCGAATAATGCACCCCCACCTCCTTGTGCTTAAGTAGCCAGAATTTGCTTTTGCTGTTTGCAAGGAGCTCTGATCCACACAGGGCCCTCCGTGCAACAAAACCCACGTGCTCTGCTGCTTCTCCCATAGCCCACAGCACATCCTGACTGGCTAGGCTCTGTCCCACTCAGCCTGCCCCCTGCCCCCCTCCCCATTCTATTGTAATTCTGCCCCTAGAGAGTGAACTACTGTAGGATGTGAACAGCGTTTTATTTATTTGTGTCACTGGTGCTTGGCCAGGGACTTACATAAGGAAACTGCTCAGTACATGTTTGGTGAATTAATGAGCCCACAGAGAAGAGAGACTGGGTAACGGTGGGACTGAATGGCAGCTTGACAGAGCTACAAGTCACAGACTTATGCAGCGGGTGGAGAAGGAGGACTTGTCCACCAAATGTGGAGTATGGGAAAGAGAGGAAGTGCTCTGAGATGGTGAGACAGAGTGAGGCAAGTTTAGGATAAATCCACTTAATACAGTGGGAAGCAAACACACTTTACTTATTATTGCCAGAGAGGACATGCAATTACACACACACACACACACACACACACACACACACACACTAGACATATATTCATCTATTCATATATATATTCTTATCTCTATCTCTCTATCTATCTATATGAATAGATGAATGTCTGAGTGACAAAACTGTAAGGGATTTTCAGGGAAGGTTGGGGCAGCCAAAGTGTTTTCTGGTGTTTAAGGTCACAGTGACACAGTCATTGCTCGTGTTCCCCCTCTAACTCTGGCCTGCTGTCATCAGTGGTCAGAGAAAGCACTATGTGACAGGCCATGGCTGCGTAGCCCGGGGAGCCCTGTCTGCTGCTGCCCTCTCTCCAGCTTATTCACAGAACCCTGGAGCCAGTGCAGGGCCATCCGGGTTCCTCGGGGGTCTTTCGTGTCGCTCTCCCCACTGTCCTTTCCTAGGCTACCTTCTTAGATGTGCATACATCAGTCAGGCTGAAGGGATTCAGACCCCTTGGAAATGCATTGAAATCTAATAGGTACTTATTATCATTATTATTATTATTATTATTATTATTATTTTGTATCTATAGTCTTACATAAAATCCTCCGTGGAAAACATTTTCTTTAACCGTTTTCTAGTTTCCTGGAAAGAGCATTGACCTAGCTCTGGCCCCAGGTGATTGGATAATTTCTTTCTACTTTTTGGAGTCTCAGCTTTTCTGTCTGCAAAAAAGGATAATTATAAACATTATTACCATCTTGCACACTTGGAGGTAAAAGTCCTATGAGATAGCAGATGGGAAATCTTTCTGGAAGCAGAGATGTTGCTATTGTCATTATTAGTTCTGCTCCCTGTGTTCCCACTCAGCTCTCGGTTTATGCCACCCGTCTCCTCCATGATTTCTTGTTGAAAATGAATGACTGACTGGCCTTGCAAAATAGACCTGGGAGGACAGAAAGCATCTGAGTCGTGCTCTTCCTCTTCCCACCTGTTCTTTCTTCCATCATGGCCAGGACATCAGTGGTCAAAGAGCCTCAGAGTCAGTTCTGGAAACTCGTCATCCTAGCCTCAGCTATTACATGACCTTTTCATGCAAGCTGGGGGCAAGTTCTGTCACTTCCATCAGCTTATTTAAAATAAAACGTGACTTGGAGAAAGAAACTCGAAAGAGCTGTGTAATGTATGTTAATACTATTAGATGTTTATGGTTATAATTAGCATCTTTACCTGAATTGGTTTCCTAAGGTTGTCATAACAAAGTGCCACGGACTGGGTGGCTTAAACAACAGGTATTTATTCTCTCACAGTTCTTGAGGCTGGAAGTCCAAGGTTAAGATGCCAGAGGGTTGGTTCTTTCTGAGGACTGTGTGAGAGAATTTGTTCCAGTCCTCTCTCCTAGCTTTGGCTGGTTTGCTGGTCTTGTCTTATAGACCTCTGCTTTCTCCTTCACCTGACATTCTCCATGTGTGATGCATGTCTCCTTTTTATAAGGACATCAGTCATATCGTTAGGGGTCCACCCTGCTTCAGTATGACCTCATCTTAACTAATTGTATCTGCATCAACTCTTATCTCCAAATAAGGTTCACTGTGAAGTACTGGGGGTTAGGACTTTACTATGTGAATTTGAGGGGGATGCAATTCAATCCACAATGTTGCCATCATTATCATTACCTTTGAAAGAAGTGGATTTGCAGAGATGTTTAAAATCCCAAAGTGTAGCTTTGTCATGGCTTCTCTGTAGTTCAGAGGGAAGGGGGTCCCAGGTGCTCCATTGAGACGTGAGCCTTCCCTTGAGATGACAGCCAGCCCACTCACACACGATGCACTTCCTTTGCCATCACTGCGTTCTTTGAAAGATAAAAGCCACTTCATGAAAATGCTGCCGGCGAGCCACAGAAGCAGGAGATGTGGAGACCTGACTTGTTAGCACCTTGTCCAGCATTTATTTGTCCCTTCTACCTCTAAACTGCTGTCATAAGAAGGTGACCAGTGACCATGTGGTCTAGAATGCTATGATACACACTGTGGAGGGACTCACATGAAGCTTATGGATTGTGTTTAGGCTGACTTTCATAATTCCCAAATTCGAAAATATAATGACAGCTGTTGGGATGCTATGCTAACATGCATTGGAAAGCTGTAAGTGTTAATCTTTCTTTCCCCCCATACTTTTAGAGCATTGCAATTATCCCTACTTAGAAGTGCCTATAGCCCCAAGAAGACAGAGACTGCGACTTTAGAAAGGGCACATAAAATCCACCTGCCCAGTGGGTTCAGAACCAGACAAGCCCACAGCAAATTGTAGCCTGTTGATTATGCCTGTGAGTCATCGAAAGTGGGAATGGCAACTAGAGGGGGTAGGGTGTGTTTTCTCTTTATTAGTACAATTTATGGGGGTGATATGTTGGCCACAATGAGCTCATTTAATGGTGATTTAAATACTTTTCCACATGAGAATGATGCCTGAGTGTTAAGCACGTTGATGTTTGTATATTTTGTTTCCTTTTATTAAATGTTCTTTACAAATTCAGTAGCAGAAGAGGATGGGCAGAGATGCAGGATAAGAGCCTCAAATTATACATGTTGTCAAGAAATTGATCAACAGCACATACTTTTAAAAATACCAGTGTGGAAAGCTCTGAATATGCACGTAACTCTCTCTTCAGTGCTTTGCTAAGCAGGCCTGGGTAAAAACACTGAAAAAGGACAAGCACATGAACAAGCGAGTAAAATGACAAAGACTGTGAACACTTGCAGAGCATGCCTCCAGATTCCAGGCCGCGTCCACCTCTCCCTTTCTTCCCTCCCACATCGGTCCCACTCTTCCCTGCTGGATCCTTGGTCAGGAGTCGGTATTCGTAGCTTAGAAACCCAGCACGTTGCTGAACCCAGTAGTTCCACCACTGTAAATCACTGTGATGCTCCACTAAGAATACGATTTCCAGTAGCTCACTCGGTGGAATTCTTTTCCCTGGGCCATTCCCATTCTGTTGGAAAGGCGTTTTTGTCCTGTTGTCTAATGGCAGCCCTGTGTTTTGTTGGTTCCTAGCGTGTTTCCACACAGTTCTGCCACATGACACGGGCACCAGCCCCTGGGGTCCTGGCTCACAGGCGAGGCAGGCACTGGATTTAATGGCTCAGTCCCATGTCTGCTCTTTGTGACAACATTCAACACATGTACACAGGCCATTTGAATTCATCTAAGCAGTTATGGGAATGGTTCCCAATGAATCTGTCTGTTCTCAGTGACCCTGTTGGAAGCTGTCACCTCCTAGCCGGGTGCTCCCGCCTTGAGAACCCTCCTTGGTGGAGCTGCCTCCTCAGTGTGTCTGTGCTCAGTGCCCAAGGGGTTTATTTATTGATACTTGCCTGTTAGTTTGTGGATGTGCTGAAGTGTTTCTGTCCTGTCTTGGCTCTGCTTCTCTTGTCATGCTGCCTATTTCAACTCCTCGAGGGCAAGACAGACGTCTTCTGCTTCTCCTTCTGTCTCTACCCTCCTCTCCCATTTTCTCAGCTTTCTCTTTCTTCTTGCATTCCCTCCGTTGTCCCAGTCCTTCAGGTTCCGATTCACAAATGGTCATCATGTCTTGTATAGTTCAGTTACAGTAAACAGAATCCACTCTAGCTAATTTAAGCGATAGGGACTTAGGAGGGTAGTAAATGGCTTATAGGGCTGAAGAAACAAAACATACAAGGGCTGTCTGTAAAGGGTCCAGAAAATAGAGACATTTATGGCTGGATTTTTTCCAGACAGTCCTGTACGTCAAGCTTTCGGCAATAGCTTCTAAGGCTACTATACTGTGTCTGCCTACTAAGGAAATTGCTGATTCTTCGTGGTTGCCGGGACTGCCTTAATCCAGAATGTGACATGACCTTGAATTGGCCACAATCAGCAAACTGCTGTACTTCAGAAGCTATTACTGTTTTAAACCCTGGGGGATCACAACCGAACCTGATACAACCTGCATCAGCAAAATGGAAGCCCTGCTCCTTGACTCTAGGCACCCACAAAACAATTGACTAGATCCTGAGACCTCGGCAAAATATTGACATTAAAAAATTCAAACGCCTCCATAGCTGTGCTTCCCAAAAAGAAGCAAAAGCAGACAGTGTGGCCTCCACTTTAGTTCTGCTTTCAAGTATCACGTAAATGCATCTAATTGGCCAAATCTGTGTTACACCCTGAAACCCAGCAGCAGGGGCCCGAGGGAAATCTGTCATACATATTTTGGTCATCTTCTACTTCTTCAGTTTTATCCTTTATGATCAGGGGGCAGCACTATCTCCAAGTTCTATTAATTCTCTTCAAAATAAGATGGTTTTCTTTTGTACATCATTTCTTCTTTCCTTAGTTTAGTCCCTTACCTCTTCGAATCAGTGTTACTGTAGCCACTTCACTGCCTATTGACCCTTCCAGTATCTTCCATTACCCCAACTTGTTTCATCCGATTTATTGCTCTTTCACTTATTCATTGCATTCATTCATCACTGACTGAGAGCCTACTACATGCTAATAACTGTTTTCAAAGTCAAATTAGCATGGTGTCTGCCTTGAAGTAGCTTATTGTTTCGTGATGATGCTAATGATGGTGATCGGGTCCTGGAGAATAAGATAGAGTTCCTTGTGAAGTTGGTTTTAGTGGGGAGAAGTAGGTAATAAACAACCAAGCAAATAAATGATTGCTCTACTGTCACACCACTCTGTGGTCAGGGACCTCAGTGCTCACCTTGAGAATTGATTAGTTTCCTAAACTGGCCTTCAAAATTGTCTGTGTCAAGGTATCATCTTCTTTATCTGCCGTAGCACTTGTACAGGAGCTCATCACTGTTAGGGCACGATTTAAGACCCTTGAATCTCCTGCCTGGTGTATTGCATTTACCTTCTTGGAGGTCCCACTACTCTTATTTTTTGTCCTTTAAAGGCCATTTCCTGTATAACTGTCAGGGTCGTCTTTTAAAAATATTGTTCATATTTGATCGCTTTTCTGCCTAAAGTTCTCCAATCGCTGCTCATTAAAAACAGGACAAAACCCAGGTCCCTACTATATGTCTGGATGCTGCTGTACTCTCCTCAGCTTGTCTCTGATTTCATCTCCCAGCGCTGCCCGCCTCTTGCTGCCTTTCTTAAGCACACCAAGCTCATTCCCTCCACACACCTGTCGCTCCTCCTTCTTGAGATGCTTTCTCTTGAGACCTGCCTGGCTGCTTCCCCTCACTGGCCTAACCTCCAGCACCATACCAGGGCCTGAAGAGCTTATCGCCCTCTTCAGGTTTTCTCCGTAGCACTAAGAACTACCCGAAATTATTGATCAACTTGTTTATTGTTTATATTTTTCACTGGAATAGAAATTCCATGAAGGCATTGTTTTCTTCTCTATTATATCCTCAATGTGTAGAACCACGTCCAGCATTTCATGAGCATTTTTTGAATTAATGCATCAATGAAGGCCATGCCAGTCCATTCTTTATCTCAAGTCCCGCCTCCTCTTTGACAACTTGTCTGACTATATCGGGGTGCTCCCTCCTCTTGGAGTTTCTGAACTTCTGCCGTCGTTGATTGAACATGTCTGTCTTTGGATTTGCTTCAGATATTCCTCGGTGTTATTCTGTAAATGTATTAGGTACCCATGTCATGTTTCCTCAGTGCTAGAGGTTGCTCTTCAGGGACAGTCACCAGAAGTATATTTTGTACCCCAAGTAAAGCCATGTTTTGTATGAACCATAAATTTATTCAACCCTCCGAAAAGATGGATAGCCTTGGGAAAATTCTGTTAATAGTATGTTTTTACTCCTTATGAATTATCTTTCTTCTTTGTATGTGGCCGTTGAGGGTAAAATTGCCTGATTAGAGATGAGATGTGTTAAGTCCTGCAGTGAGGGCCTGGCAGGGCAACCTTCTTAGATTCGTTTGTTGTGTTAGAAATTTACTGAAGAGTCGATAGCTTCATGGACCTCTCTCGGCTGCTGTGACAGTATGCAGACTCGTGTGAACTTTCCTCCCTTAAGTTTTTATCCTCAGCCCTGGATGCCGCTTGCTAGACTTCTCAGATATAGGTTCAGCCCTTTGACTTGGCCATTTGCTTTTCACCACGCTGATTACATTTCCTACAATTTGAACTGCTTCGCCAGTCAACATGAGATAAAGTTAGTTGATGCTGATTGTAGACTGCCCCAGGTCCTATCACAGAGGAGGAGAATTGGCAGCTAGTAGACAGTACTATAATGCAGATAAATTTTGCTTGGCATAAACTGTATTTTATAAATTTGATCCAACATTTAAAATTAGATTTCATTTGGAAATGGAGATATCCAGTTTGTGTTGAATAACCAGAAGTTCTAGTAAATATATGTTCACATCTCCACATGCCCAAATAAGGTTGAAGATAAAGAATAACAGCAGCCTTTAAATTTGTCATGTCCTCTCTAATTCTGAGAGGTCTGTCCAATCTCCTAACATGTGTTTATTTAACACTTACAGTTTGGTTCCTCTGGGCTTTTGAGTTAAGATGCCGGCACTACAATAACCACAGAGCTATCCTGTGGGAAACCATTTGGGCCTTTTACATCAACAAGTGATACGGTCTGAGTACCATCTGAGGTGCATTTTACAAATACCACTCCGATGTTTTGTGCATAGGAGTCTACTGTGGCAGGAATAGAAGACAAAAAACAAAAACAAGAAAACAAAAAACAAAACAAAACCCCAACGCTGATACTTAAGACATAACATGGATTAAGGGAGTCCAGCATGACTTCCTGAAAGCCCCAGCCAGTCTCACCCTTGACATCTAGTGCCTCCCTGCTGCATACGGGCCCTGGGTGGTATCAGAGGCAAAAAAGTGGGTCTTCCTGCATTCATAAACACTGTCTCCACTTGTGCTTATGAGAAAGTTGTAAGTGTTCTCACTTCTGCTCCCGTTGCCTCCTCCTCCCCCCCTCTTATCTTCTCTTCAACCTCTGCTCCATTGTCTGACTTAGATTCCCGGTGAGGCACAATGCTGTCTCCTCTGCATTAGAGTTTATTGCTCTCCAGGCTTCTGCCGACTTGGGTCACACATGCCTTTTACCTTTAAGCTCAGCAGAAGTGAGATTGGCCTTTTACAGACCTGGGACAGTCTGGTCATTGACGATGTGGCTGCCAGCGATGCTCAGATGTACAGGTGTACATCTCTCCTTCACCTCAGCACTGTCTTGCCCATGTGGTCTGGAGAACGACCATTCACCAGTTGCTACACTCTCTGGATGAGCCACAGATACCACCATCATGCCAGGAGCACAACTGCCTCTTGTCACGTTATTGGAAGATCTCTTTCTGGTTTCACCCTCCACCGTGGGATACATGGATCACTCAATTCCTGATTCCTGCTGGGATATGCCCTACATTTCCCAATTTTATAAGTCCTCTTCAGCACCCATTCAGGAGCTGTCTCTCAATAAGTGCCTTTCCACGTTCCACTGCTTTCATTTTATATGGAAAATGTCACAAAATCACTCACCAGTAGTGGGTTCTTCTCTGATACTGCTCTTTACCTTAGGGCTAGAAACTCAGGCAGACTGTGTGTTTAACAGTGAACTAAATTGCCATCTAAGCAATGTTATTTAATGCTGATTAAAGCAATAGTAATTAAAGTGAAAAGAGGGCTCTACCCATGCATATGAAACATGAATGCTCTCAATTAATCAACTTGTTATTATTAAATATGTATTGAACACCCACAGTGCAGGAGGCATAAAATTCCAAGAGAGCACACCAAAGACACGGTCCTTACCCTTTGGGAACTTGTGATCTAAGGAAATTTAGACTTCAACTTGTGACAATATGCTCTGGCTGTGACTCGCTGCAGATAAAACAAAGACTGACATTCAAAGCACCTTTGAGCTCCAATTTAATCTACTGTTCACTACGCTGCTCATATTTCAGACCTGCTTTATTCTTTAGTAGCTAAGCCCCTCCTCTCCATTAGCCTTAGTGAAGAGCTCACCTCCTCTGTACAGCCTACCTTGACCTTCCAGCAGTGTAGATGCCTCCCTCTGTACTTTCAACAGCACTACATGTGTCTGGTAAACTCTTTATACCATTGCCTTGGAATTCATTTTATGCGTATCTCCCCCTCACCCACCACCACCAGACCGAGTTCACAAGGACTTATACCATGTTTTTTTTTCATCTTTGTATTTGTAATGTAACTTTTTGCAGACTAGATCTCATTCTTGAGAATCTGACAACCCTCTGCTTGCTCATCGAATACACTGAACACCTTCGGTGCTAGACCCTGTTTGGGTTGTACACTTGTTGGAATTACAGCTCCTCCATCTGATCACACTTAAGCTTTAGCAGAGAGCACAAATGATAAGTGAGTATTGGAGGAGTCTATGATGGCTGCTATGACTTCATTGTCCTGGGAAACCACTCTGCTAAAGTGACATGCATATGGGAATGAGAAGGAGCAAGGCCAGAGGGGACGGAGTCAGCAGGCGGGGGTCAAGGAACCGGATGCTGTACTTGGAAGGCCTGGAAAGGGCAGATGGTGTTGGCTACGACTCACATCCCGCAGTCTGAGACTCATCCCATCTCTACAGCCTTGCTTACACGGTACAAGTATTTCCCTCACAGAGGGCATCCTCATATACGTTCTCAGTTCATTCTACTCTTCCTCTTCCTTCAAAACGATATTTTAGTTACTCCTTACCTCTGTGTCACTTTATTGATTGATTCCAGACCACTTGAGTATTGCATTTTGGAGACATCTTTGAGTGTGTGCTATTTAATCTGCTCATTTAACACTATCAAATTTGGGTGTGTGTATTTCTTTTCTTTTCTTTTTTTAAAGATTTTCTTAGTTTTTGTTAAAGATTGTGAAAAATATAGAAACTGGAAGCAACCATATTGGGTTTCTTTCCCATACCCGTCTGCCGTGTTCAGGATGGCACTTTGCTCTCACAACTCAGAGAGTCCAAAGGAAGTTGGAATGTAGATCCCAAGTCCACCAGGATGGGGACAAGGAGGCTGTTCTTATCTGAAACAGAGGTTGGGTGTGGGGGTAGGGTGGCAACCTGACTCTTTCTGGTTTGTCTTTTGAGATGAGACCCTTCATGGTATTCTTTCTTCCTTCTTCATTCCTGGATGAGGCAGCAGCTTTGCTGCAACACTCATCATCCCTGTCATGATAGAGAGTGCATGGACTTTGCATTATTATCGTACACTTTTGACAAACCTGATGTGGAGTTTCCCAATGAAGGTGGACTTCTGTCCCTGCCCTTAGCTGCCTTTTTCTGATTGTCATAGGCATGATCTCATCAGGAGTTGTGGGGTGCCAAACACTGTGGAAGACACTCTGAATCTTTCACCATGACATGCCAATTCAGTTACACACCACACATTTGGGTTTGTACAGAGGAGAACTTAACAAAGGCTTCCTGAGGGGTACCTCATCGCAAGGACTCTGTGTTGTACCTCTCCATCTAGCTCAGAATTGAGAGTACAGGTTGGGAGCATCAGATTGCAGATCAGACCATAGTCTGAGACTTTGCCCATTCTCCCTTCCAATGGGTCATTGAGAAAATAGATCTGATATGTCTCCACACATGTTTCACCACCTGCATTGACACCCTGAGACATGCTGTGTGGCAACCTGGCCCCTTCATGACATGGAGTGCCACCACCAGAGATATCATCTCACCACCCAACCCCAGGCCACCATGGGCAGGCTCAGAAAATCAGGGTCATGGGCTGCTCTGCTGTAACTACTGCAGATATTGTAGCTGTCAGGTCTCCTTCCGACTCTCAACTCTCTCTTATAGTTTGATGTATGTATTTTATTTGTGCTGTCTTTTTCTGCCTTAACTATACTTGGTGTCATAAATTCACGGATCATATATTATAGTTTCTTTTATTCCATTATGCATTGAGCACTGAGCTCTGCCCACTTCAGATGCCCAGCAAATATTATTTTGTCAGAATAAATTAATAGGCTCAAATTACAACAGGAGACAGATTAAATCCAAACACAGATAAAGACTCTTGTTCAAGCTCCATTTTTAAAAGTAGTGAATCACCTTTGAGATAATGCATTTCGTGAACTAATCTATATCTTATCAACACCACGCAGACACGTGGGGTTGCACCATGCATACTGCAACCCCAGGGTGAGGTCATGTATGAGGCAGTGCCTCCTCCAGTTTCTAAGGAACGACTTACGCCTCATTTATTCAGACAAATGCCTCAGGTCCCCTGACTGGGATCATAGAACACTAGTAACACTTTTTTTTTTCTTGAGAAAGACAACTCTTATCTGTGTTTGTCTTTATAGGAGGGAGACCTGAAGAGACTTAAACATTCTGAGTGACTGTTCTGTGGATTTTTACTTTCTGTATGTGCCTAATTACAGCATATCTGACCTAGGGGTAACATGGAGAAAGCCATGGCTCTGAAAGGTTAAATGACCTGCTCAAAGACACACCTGCCTTGAACACTCGCCAGGTTTTACCAGTCCTATGCAGGGATGCTGACCGTTAAACAAAATGGACCTTGGACCTGAGCTCCCCAGAGGGTGTTGGGAATGAACTTCCCTCCTGGCTGGGTCAGGCCTGAGGTTTCACGCATTGTTCCATCTTGCCCTGGAAGGTGGTTGTCAGCTGCAGCCCTGTCCAAACTCTCCCTGTAATAATTTCCATCCCGAGTCCCAGAAAAATTGAGAACATGGGGTGGGACGGTGTTCCTCCTGAAAACCTCCTGGCTTGTTGCTGTTTACTTAATGATTAATCCTTCAGCACTCCCTTGTTAGAGAGAAGGGTAATGTTTTCCTTCTGTCTGAACTGGACAGGCTCCCAGTTCCAGTCAGGTACCTTCGGGCCATGGGGCTGAAGACATATAATAAGCCTTTTGTGTTGGCCTTTGGAAACTGAGCTTAGATGGGGAGCGAAGGATGATGCTTCCAGCAGTGGATATCCTTCTGTACCTTAGTTCCAGGGTCAATCGGAGAACTCAGTGTAAATGGTAAGCGTTCAAGACAGAGCACCAAGAGCAGCGAGAGTACCCATTGCCTCCTTTGTGTGTGTGTCCATTTCCCTTCTGTACCTGAAATCACTGAAAACCACACAGCCCTGATTATTGCTTTGGGGCTGCTGAATTTGCAAATACTAATTTTTAATGTAGTTAGAGATGATTTGTCAATATCTGTAGTGTGGTTGCGTTTGTTGTAAATAATTCCAGTCTGGGCACCTACATATTTCTTTCTAACTTGGAGTTAATTGATTACCAATAAGAAGGTAGAAAAGGCATAAGAAAATAACATTGAGGTGATAGCAAATTTGGGAAATGTTTTCGAACCAGGACCCTTAGTAACCTGGGGAGAAAGGAAGCTTCAACCAGGCCCAGGTGTGGGAAGAGATGTTTCTAAAGAGGAGCATTAGCTTTGTAGTGGATATTGTTGCTTTCTACCTCCCACGAGAAGGGAAAACCCAAATTGACTGTGGAGTGTTTATACTCATATACATGTGTTGGCTTGAGAGGGGGAGTGTGTGTGCCTGGACAGTGGGGGTTTATGGGACTTCTGCATGAGGGTAATGGGTTTGCTTGCACATACCGTCACTGTGGCCTTCCCAATCAGGGGCCACCCTCACTTTGACAGGCTTGGGTGCTGATAAGAATCGACCCTTCCTCATTCTTTTCCTTTTCATCTTGATTATGGACTCAGTTGGTGGTATTCTTGGAGGATTTCCATAAAATCAAAATGCAAACAAAAGCACCGATTTTTGCCACCCTAGAAGAATTTCTGGAGATGGAGCTACATTTTGCAAAACGATTCAGTCAGGCTGGGCTTATCATCCCCATCGGGACATGTATGCCTCCAGGATGAGGATGGCTGATAAGGAACGAGGATTGGTGTCCTCGGTGAGTCCCAGCACCACCTTTTAAATGAAACCCTGACCACTGGACCACGTGAATTTCTCTCCTACACTCATATAACCTTTATAAGCCATACCTGTTACTTTTTTTCCCCATGTCTTATGTATGATAGGTAAACATTATTTCTTTCACAGGTAACCATACTGAGAGAAAAGATAATACTTTGTCTGAAAATCTGGTCTATCCTAACGTACCTAGCACAAAATCATGTACATTGCCTTTGCCTAGAAATTATTTATGGTTTTATGAGTTGGTTGAATTCTATGTTATGAAAAGAATACTGTTCGAAACTCAGAATATAGTCAACCAGAATTTATTTTGTCCCAAATATTTGCAGAAGTTTGTGCAATGTGTGAGGATCCAGAGACAAGTAGATGACATGATTTCTGTTCTTGGGGAAATCTGTAAATGGAAATATATTCTGTGTATTTTATGTATCCATAGAGAAGTATCTATAGATTTAGGCAGAGAATGAATACAATTTTGAAATAAAGTGACCTATTATTACTGTTGGGTCAGTATCTCTCTCTGTTGGTAGCCCTTGGGTTTACAGAATATAGTGAAATCAAGTCTGTTCATTTCAGTGGAGGTGAGGATAACAAGAACATCCCAAAGTAGAAAATAAAATACTCTATTTTGTTTGGTTTTGATATATTTAAATGCTTGATATTTAACTGAGTAAGTGTCCCATGCCAGGTACTGGATAAGGTGCTAAAAATATCAAGACAATTAGGTTACTACCCTTGCCTGTGTAGTTACCAAGATATTTTAGTATGTAGTGAGTTTTCCTTCTTAGGTATACTTTGTAGGAATTGAAATTGAACTCAGGTCATAGAGGCTGTCATAAAGCATCATGGATACCACAGGAGGACATTGCTAAGTGTCTCTGGGCCTCAGTCATTTTATTTATGACATGGGGCTTATAGGAGGGTGAGCTGATAAATTTTGCCTCCACCATAATATTTTTTGTTACATTGGACATATCTGGATATAACTGGTTCTGTATGGTCACATGGTATCTCCCCTCCTCACTGTTGACCTCGCACACACAGATGCTTACATTTTTCACCCAGTGCACATCAACACGGAAGGGTGCTCAGACATATGGTTCAAACAGCATGCTGTCATTGAGTTCTTAACAACAGAAAAAGTTCCTCCAATAGAAATTTTTAGATGAATGCAAGCCACTTATGCTGTAATTGGTGTGCTGATGTGAGCACAGTAAGACACTGGGTGAGGCGGTGTAAAGGTGGAGGAGTGGGACAAGCGGATTTGGGTGACAAACCATGAAGTTCCCCTATGACTGCAAGTGATCAGCTTCATCAGGATCGCAGAAGTGTATTGGAGTGTGTGATGATTTTGTAGAAAAATAATTACACAGCTTTGAAAATAAATGATGTACGTGTATTTTTTTTATTTCATTAAAATATCTTTTCCCGTTCATTGTCTATTTAAGTGGAGGCCACATTTATCAGCCCGCCCTCATAATACCCACCCCTCTCTCTCCCAACAGGATTATTGTTAGAAGGAAATGAAATAGATAGATGGTAAGGCTCTCAAAGAGGTTATCACTGCTCCTACTCAGAAGGCATTGTTTTCAGTGGTCTGTGATTTCTCCTGAGTGGCACTGCCATCTCAGAAGCTGTTCTCTGGAGAGGAATGGGTGGTGGCTGTTGGCCTCCGGGACACTGACCTTTGGAATTGAATAGATCTCAGGACCTCTATTTGGCTTGAGTCTAACTTTTGGGCTTGGGACACAGGAGAGGGAGCCATCCTCCCCATTTAAGACCATGGCCCATCTGCTTCTCGGAAATTCTTGGGCAGAGTTCCCTGGTGGGAAGGATAAAATCAGAGACAGCCCCAGAGAAGACAAGATGTACACCTGTGTGTAATGCGATGTATTTCTCCAATTTACATACCTATCTGGGATGTGTAAGTGTTTCTAAACCACGGTGGGGACAGGCTCCTAGGTGTTAAACAGAAATTTGGGGAGGCCTCATCTGGAAAGTCGAGTTTTATGAACGTGTGTTCAGAACGCACCCCTGGCCCTCTCCCTCCGGTAACTGTTCTGGGTGTACTACACATTCAACCCAAAGGCGGCGTGTCAAAGCGCCGGAACTCCTTCCCGATGCCTGGTGCGTTGGCGTGCCTGTTGCATCATGGACAGGGGCGTACCTAATGTTGGAAAGATGGGTAGTCCAGGACTGAGATCACCAGCTACTTTTCTCTCACTTGGGCTGAGACCAAAGTTGTATTAAGAATCCCAGTGAAGACAGCAGAAGTCCTTCTGTCTTCCGTGCAGGCCCTAGATAGTCCCCCACTCTCTGTGCCAGTGCAGAGCAGCTTACATATAGCTCAATACAACCTGTTTGTCACATTTTCTTCTTCACCCTGGACCCATGGATTGATTTCCTGAGCTGCTATTCTTGCCCTCTGAGTCCTGGGTAGAAGGTGCCATCTCCATGTATAAGGCTGGCCTCTTATAGATCTGGGCTGCTCTGTCATCTTCTCCTTGCCTCCATCATCTAGGTCTGTCAATTTTTCTTCTGTCTTCTTCATTTTTTATCTTGCCTTCTTATTTGTGATTTTTTAAAGTACACTTTTATCTTCCCTAATGTGGAAAAAAAAAGAAATTTCCCTTTAGAACTAATGTTTACTGTCGTATTACTATTTCATGAACCCTCTTGGAAGTACTTTATATATGCAAACTCACTTAATTGTCACACTAACCCTTGAGGTATATGCTATTATCTCCATTTTAGAGATGAAAGTAATAGACAAAGAGGTAACCTGCATGGTAAGGTCAGGTAGCAGGTGGGGATAGCGGTAGTGGGATTGGAATCTGGCCCCAGTTTTCATGTTTTATAATCACCATGTGTGTACAGTTCTCCTCTACCTCCATCGCCCCTTCCTGGCATGGCCTTCCCTTCATAGTCTCAAGAAACTGTCTGCATTTCCAGGCCCAACTTTCATACCATCCCCTTACAATACTTGGTCATCTTATATCCACTGCCACTACTCTCCTGAGATCTCTTTTCTAAAGTGATCTATGAAATTTAAGTCACCCATTCTCATGGTCAGCTCTGATCATTGTAGATATATCTGTAACATCAGCCTAGTTTTCTTTCTTGTTATTTTCCTTCCATGTGATCACTATAGGTATCCCCTGGCTCCCCAACCACGGATGCCCTAAAACGATTAATCACCGAAGCAGAATAGTAGGAACTGTCAAGTCGAGGGGACTAAGAGTCCAATGCAGGTACTCAGTGATAAGTTCCTGAACTAGAGTTTAGGTGGACTTGGTGATGGGTAAGGAGGAGAAAAAAGGAGTCAAAGGCGACCCCTGGGTTTTGGACCTGGGTCACAAAGAAAAATGTTACAAAGCCAACACAAATGGTAAAGTTAAGGAAAGGAGCCGATTTGGGATATAAGTTAAAATTTTTAATTTATAAGCTTGAAGTTCTGGCAGTGCACCTAGATGAAAGTGTCCATCAAGCCATTGAAACTGTAAGGTGAAAAGATGAGGGAAAATGAAGTG
The DNA here is from genome assembly GCA_004026885.1 of Lyroderma lyra. Taxonomy (NCBI): domain Eukaryota; kingdom Metazoa; phylum Chordata; class Mammalia; order Chiroptera; family Megadermatidae; genus Lyroderma; species Lyroderma lyra. Next base: position 179,173 of record PVJL010001598.1, read on the forward strand.
GAGAAAGAGACTGTAACATTATTTATGTGGAGATATTTGTTGAAGCCATGAAAATAAGTTAGATTGTAGGAGAGGGAATGTTGAGAACAAAAAACAACAAAACCTCCTTCATAACAGCCCATTAAATACAAAGTACCAAACAGTTAACTTAAAGCCTTTCAGGATCTGGCAATAGAGCTTTCCATTCAATTCAGATCAATAACCAAGTGCTTCTTTTGTCAACAAGAGAGAGCAATAGAGACATACTTATTAGTCAAGGTCTTGGTTGCAAACAACAGAGACAAAGCTTGGGTAAATTAGGCAGAAAAATAATTTTATTGGAAGGATATTGGATAATTCCAAGAATAATTGGGAATTCTCAAGAACAAGCCTCAGAAAATGGGCAGAAACTAAAGAAGGCAGGACTGCCAGGATTACATGCAAGAAGATGCCACAGAGAGAATCCGATCTCTAATCACAGGCCTGGGCAGTAGAAGTTGCCACTGACAGTGTTGCCAGGAGATGCATGCTGTCACCACGGAGGCTTTCCAATTTGCTTTCTGTGTCTTCGCTATATTTGCTCCCAGTTAAAGTCTCAGGAAAATAGCAAATTGATTGAGTTTCAGTGAAGTGCGTGCAGTCTAGTTGCCTAGAGGTTGGGAAGACATGTCTGTCTTTCTCCAAGCAGTGAGTTCAAATACGGAATTACCCAAAAGTGCAAGTGTCTACTATAGTAGCTATCTTCTTACAACTCTCAGACCTGGTGAATGAGATAGTCATATAATAAAATGTGCTAAATTAAATATAGTCCATATGGTCAGGTAAAGCAATAATGATTTTTTTCCTTAAAACATCTGCTTTTTTCCATTTTGACCATCTGATTTCAATTACACTCTCTTCAATAGCTATGAGGCTATTTCTCCCTCACTTCTGCTGTTAAAAATCAATCTCTTCCTTAAGTCATAACACATACAATGCTCTCTATGAAACCTTCCTGATTATTCCAGCTACCAGTGATCCCCTCCTCCTGTGAGTTTTTGGCGCCAATTTTATGACACTTAACCCCAAAGAGAAGAAGAACTGTGCTTCATGTCTCTCAGATACCTTGTTTGGACCAGTAGTGCATGCATGACAGTGTTGAATAGACAGTAGTTAGGTGATGTGAAGAGAACAGGTAACAGTTGGGAGGAAGTGGGGGAGTTGAAGAAAAAAAAGGTAAAATGACTTGATTATACTTGATAAATCCTGTTTCCTTGTAATGGATGTAATGGTTACTATTATCATCAAGAATTTAACAGTATTCATGGTGACAGAACTCTATACTTGGAATTTGGGTAGGAAGTAGCCTTTCTGGATTATGTATGTCATGATTATTCTTCCTCACCAACTGTATCCTTTGCAGGTGTCACTGTCACCATCATGCTGTTTGTGGGTAACACCAGAGCTCAGCCCTTTGCCTGCAAGTGTCCTGTAACACTCTTTTGAAGTTTACCATGATGGGCAGAGAGACTGAACTCACCCTGGGATCCCTTATTCTACGGAGCTATGTATGATTCTAGTTCTAGAGGTCCTCTCCATCAAGGGTGACTTCTAGGATTCTGACACAACCTTTCTGTTTCCTCACTTGATGTTGATTTCTAGTTCTCATTTTGCTACCAAGAAACACTCCTACTTCCAAATGCCTTCATGAGCTAATATTCAATTCTGCAAAAGGTTAAGTGCGAAGTCTATCTCAGTTATTTCCCACATAAACTATTTCCTATGACATGTTCATATAGTCAGTCATCTAATCAATGTTTGTTCAAGAACTTAGAACATGTGCAAAGTGGAAGGATTGTTAGAGGTCACTAGGCCACATGTTATTGACCATAATACTGAGACAGGTGGAGGAAATGCGAGGTGTGTCACAATCACTACAAAGAGTTAATGCATCAGTATATGGATAATTTCCCCTTTTAATGCAATAGAGCATTCCAAGGTTATCTCTCTCAAAACAACTCATTTTTTTGGGAATTCATTGTGTGCTTTCTTGACTGGGTTAAGGTAGGAATGCATGGCAGCCCACTTTTCTAGATGGGTTACACCTCGTCTTATCTATGCTTTAGGCATGGTAATGACTGTTAATGGTGAACTGCTCAGCACCAGGGTGCCATTTGTATTGTGAAGCCTTCCCAGATTGCCATAGGCCATAGGCCACATTGCACCTGTCTCGTCTCCATGTCTTCATCTCTAGCTCTCCCTGCTTATGTAGTACACTCAACTTGCTGGTACTGCTGAGCGATGCCTTTTACCTTGTTGGCCTAGGTTCTTTCATATCAGTGAGCCTTTCATATTTCTCTATCATCTCCATTGAACTGGAAGCCACTTAGTGATAAGATTATAATTTATAATATTTTCCACCCTACAACTATGTAATTGATTCTTGAACAAAATTAGGTATTAGCTAAGTCCTTTGGAAATCTATGGTAAATATGTTATTTCCCTCTTCAGTTATCTTAGTAATCCAGTCAACATCAATGCCATGAACTAATTATAAAAGCAAATATCTAAGGAGTGACAGGGGTAGAAAGTAATAGTTTTATGCTCCTTGACATGGGTGACCTAGTAGAGAAGCCAAGGATCTCATTATGTTTTATGAAATGCATCCTTCAGGAGAAGGGTCTGCTTGAAAAAATTGCATTTATGTGCAAAACTTAAATCCTTCTCTTTTCTGGTCCTTTCTGTCAGATATATCTCTCCCTGTGGTTTCTTTATGTCTTAACAATAGCACTCAGGTCTTATCTCTGAACACACTGTTCACGCATTCCTCATCAGTCAAATGGTCATAACACAGTTTATATTATTGGAATAATATAGGATGAAATAAGACAGTCATGTGTCAAACAGTAATATACCAAAAGGCAAGTGTATAGGGAATATACTCAATGCAGAACAACTACAAATAATGATAAAAACACATTATAGTAAAAATAAGGTTTGTTTGGTTTTTTTTTTTTTTTCATTTTAATAGCACTACCTATTTAGCTTTAACTTCTGGTATACATTTCATTTGTATGTTTTCATGTGTGTTCACATTTAACCTATTCTATTTGATCTCCTTCTCTGGGAATCATTCTTGACCAAGAGAGTTCATGTTTAAAATTGTAATCCAGGGCTCTGCTTTTGGTGATGGTGGATTAGCTGGTATTAGAGCAGTCCTTGAGCAGATGACCATTAGAGACTTTGAGAAGAGAATTTTTTAAAATCATGGTAATAATCGACTCAGACAATAAATGCTAAAAAAAATGTGTGAAAATTTGATAAGTAAAAGAATATTTACATTCTCAAAATATCTCCCTACAAGATACTTTTTAATTACAGGGAAATCTGTTTACTTAATAGTGGACAAAGCCGGCAAGAAGCCATGTCAGCTAAGTAATCAAAATTAACATTACAGGTAGTGAAACAAGTCAGCATTTTTGGCTTCCTGATAGGATGAACTGAGAACAACATAATTAACTTCTCAAGTTTTATGACCAAAAATCCATGACCTGAAGTTAGTCACAAAGAAACATCTCACAAACTCAAATTAAGGGACCTCCTATAAATTACTAATAACTGGTCTTACTTATCAAAACTATCAAGAACATAAAAGAAAGACTGGAATTGTTCTAGAAGTGTTTACTTTTGGTTCCAGAAGTCACTCACATGTGGCTATTTAAAATGTGTAGCAGTGAATCAGCTTCAGATGAATTCAGTGATTTTTGCTTTCCGGTGGCAACACAAAATCCGTGTTCCGTTTCTGAAACAATGCCCAGTTGTTTGTCCATCCCCGCCTCCCCCATACCTCTCCGCTCCCCTGCCAGGCACCACCGTGATTTCAGTGACCCCATGCTTACGGAGACACTTAGAGCCCTGGGAAGGCCAGATCTTACGCTTCCAGCCTGCTTTCTCATCACTTCTCCTTTCTAGTCACAAGCATCTGTTGGGCTGTCACAACGAGTAGTGTTGTTATTCCCATTTCCAGATGAGGAAACTGAGACTTGAAGGGATGAAATAATTTAGCAAATGGTAACCAATAAGTGAGAAAAATGTATGCACTAGAACCTGGATATTTGTCCTGGTCTAGGATTTAATTTTTCATAACCAGTATGTTCTAATCAAATAGTAAAACAACAAATAAAAACAACTTAAAAAAAACCCGCTAAAACAGTAACACCTTAATTTAAATGCAAAAGCAAACAGCAATTGTAACAATAAAGTTAAGACTCTTAAACTTCTCTCAGTACGTTGCCTGATTATACTTGATAACTTCTTTCAGATAAATAAATCTTATTTTTACCCTTCTATGTAAGTGCCTTTCTCACTTAGTCTTGCAAATAACATATTCTGTTCGTACAAATGTAGATAGAAACATTTGTGAATTTCTCCTTCCTCTCTCATGTTGCCTTTTTTTTCTTTTATGATTATGGCAACATCGACAGCTGTGTTCATTGCAATCTATGGTTGGCTATACCTTTAAGTACCTAGCTTGGAAATCATTGTGTCCCTCTAGATTTGAAAAATTACACCCCCATCTCCCAATTCAAGACACTCTGAGACAGAGCTGTGCTGTCTGCAAGAATATTAGTTCTGAGAATAGGATTGCTGTTTGCACCACACTCTTGCCAGCAATAATCAGAGCGAGCTTGTATTTCTTTAATGACAAAGCCTCCCGGTGTGTTAATTTGGTTCTCTGTGACACTACATCTTGTCAGAGGAGTGAGAGAAAGGGGAAAACATACACTAATATCACTGTCAGCCAAGCGGTGCATTTTTTCTGTGTAATCCCTATGTGGAAGGTGCGGTCTTTGGCTCTCTACCTCTTGGAGGGCTTCTGGGTTCTGAGAAAGCTGTGGACTCACCCTTACCGTTGTGTTCAAGAACTTTTCCGACATGGACTGCTTGCTCCAGCTCCAAAAAAATTGTTTCTCTGCGCTGAGAAGTCAGTCTGCCAGGGAGCATCATCTGTCCACTGTCCACCCCCTGGATATGTATTCCCCATGGCACAGAAGAAAGAGGAGGCAGTTTCCCATCAGAAAACCTGGCCCTCACTGGCCCTAGGACAGTGGACACTCACTCCAAACTCAGGCCCCTCACTTGTGGAGTAACGATACTGGTACTTAGTTCGGTAGAATATTGACAGGACACAGACAAATAACAAAACTGCTGTGCAGTTAACAGTATTCATCCTCTGTTCTCAGATGTGCAGGAAAAGAACTTAGAGCCCCGAGGTGACCGTGGAATGCAGTTCTGGGTACTTCAAAGTGCGGCTGAAATGAAGCCTGAGGCATGGAGTGTCATGTCAGCATAGTTCTGACTATGTCAGTTCCTCAGCTCAGGTATGTCAAAACCTGGGGACTCTTTCACCCGACCTGTCAACTTTTCAAGTTCCAGTGATGATAGTTCTCTGGGCCAAGCAGTCATGTGTGTCACCAATTAATTTTCAGATCCTATCATTTCTCAGGTTTTATAGGCATCCTTCTTTTGCTTCTTATTCTGAGGCAACTCCTACATCTTCCAAGCTTGCATTTCAGTGCTGGGCTTCTTTAGCAGATGGCAGTGCTTCAACTGATAGTGGTTGGTTCTAGAAATCATTATTATTCTTTTGAACGCGCAACTGCCTCCCAAATAGCTTGCTAAAGAGGAACTAGCGCTTTCCCTTCCCCTTTTCTTTCTCATCAAGAAGGCTCTGACTTCACAGCAACCACTGGAGCCTGTCAGCGTGCCCGTCGTGACTGCACACTGGCCTGGTGGAGGGGAGCTCTTGCGGGAAGTTCTCAGGGCTTGGCTGTTTGGTTTGCCTCTTCCTGTTTGCCTGGTAGCTTTAAATAATGTGGTTGCTTCACAACCACTTGTTTTTTGAGGAGGGAACAGGGCATATTTTTCTAGCAGATAAAATGACTTCCCACCATTCACTCTTTGCTATTTCCCCTTTCTGAAGGGCAGTCTGATGAATGCAGGGCAGTGTGTAATGCATGCTTTCCTGTTTTCTGCTCTTTCTCCATTGGGCTTGTCAGTCAGTCATGGGCTTGCTTCTGAGGAGGAGATGGTGGTCTAGAGAAGGCAGTTGAAGAGAATTTCCATGCCTTATCCTTCTCCCAGAGTGCACGTTCTAGTTCTGTACTGGAACCAGACACTAGTTAATAATACCCAGGATGCTATATATCCAAGTTATGCATGGGGAAGCCAGTCTTTAAAGAAAAAGAGTCATGGAAATCCAGTATTATATCACAGCTTCAACCAATGTCATGTCTGACACCTCGGTGCTAACTCACTGATGGACCGTGATGACATGAATCAAGGGCTTACATTGACTCTGGAGAGAATAGTTGTGTTTATAATCCAGCCTGTTTTGGGAAGATTTGCTTTGACCACTCATCATTCCTGATCCCGTACCCCCAATTCTCCTCCATACCACTGTTTCCATATTTTTTGTCGAAGGCTCAAGATTCAGCCAGCTTCCTATTCGAACTAAGCTTTACCCTTCTACTAGCGAATCTGGACCCCTTGTCTGCCCCTGTATACCTGCTAATATCTAGTGGATGCAGGCGAGGAAACTCATGTTGGCCAGGTGTGCCGTGGCATTGAGTGGAAAAAGGTGTTCGAGTAGCAAATGTGGACATGAATTTTCCTTTGACGCTGTATATAATGACAATTTACCTCTTAAAATTTTCATCAAAGAGAATTTCTACTTAGCTTTAATTTATTCATCCTACATGAACTGGGAAATAGGGATGGACAGGTAATGAACTCAGGCCACAGGTGTCTCTGTCACATGATGAATGATGTCAGTCAGAGCCACCCTGAATAAGGAAACTTTGCTTATACAGTGAGGACTGATACGGTCTCCGAACTCAATATGCGAACAGTGGCCTACAGAGTTTGCCAACATCGCCATCACTTAATTTATTCTGCAACATTTATGCATATAGTAAGGTGTTTCTTACCAAATGTGCAAATGTTTTATTATAAATTAGCATCTATTTTCGGACACATGTGGGAATAGAACTTGCTACATCCTGGGTGTGACTAGGAGAAGGATGCTGACTGTAAAGGTGAAGATGTCCTGGGTGTATAGACTTTGCTTACCACATATATTTCCCAAGGGCCTGTCCTGTTGACATGACAACGAAAGAATCTGAGACCCTAGCTGGGGGATCATGAGTCAGCTATTGGCTGTACGCCTTACTAAGTCAGTGCTTCGCTGCAGTGAAGAGTGAAAATGAATCCCCAGACCTCTTCAGAGGCACCAGCTGCTTCTCCTTGTACCACCTCTTGTGTAAGGAGCTACATTATCCAAGGATGATCATCCCGTCTTGCTTCTCTGACAGTCTCTTCAGCTGGGAGGGAAAATAGTTTGGGCCCTTGGATCAGCAAGAGCACATATTTTCAGGAGGAGCCACTCTGTGGAACCCCTGATGGTGTCAGGAAGAAGGGAGAGGTCTATAGGGAAAGGAGTGAGAGAGAAGGTAGCGTGTCAGCCTGGTAGCCACTCCTGGATCGAAGGCTCACTTGTGTCCAGAGGAGTGCCACTTCTTGCCTTAAGAGCCAAAAGCAGGCCGAGGGGGGAATGGTCCCTACCTTCAAAATTTAAGACTCTATTATGTTCAGCCTTATGGTATAAATTACATGCTATATGTAATTTACATATATACTTACAAAGGTAACCCACATTTATGCTAAATATTAAAATACTGATAAGAAAAAGCAAAAATCATCACTTGTGTGAATCATTCAGACTTAAATCCATTTACATTTTGTATAAATCTTTCCAGACTTATATTTATATGTTTCTTCAAGAATAGATTCATAGTCCATATATTATTTTCCAGTTGGCTTTTCTACTTCATCAGTACATTTACGAGCATCATCCTATTTCAAAGGATATAAATCTAAGTCGTTTTAATAGCTGTGTTTTATTGTTAAGCATTTAGGTTGACTCCAGTTTCTCACTGATGTAAATAATGACACAATGAAAGTCCTTATATCTCTACCTCTTTAAATTTATCTCATTATTTTTTAGAATACATTTTTTACAAATGAAGCTGTAGAACAACTTTATGCACATTCTTAATACTTTTAAGGTATAAGGAGATAAAGTGGGACAAACTCCAACTCTCAGCAGCTATATGAGAGCCTCTTCATTCAACCCCTTGCCAAAACTGAACACTTCCCTTTCTGATCTTTCCCAGTTTGACAGGTGGAAATTTTTATCTGGTTTTAATTTGTTTTTCTTTCAGTACTAGTGAGATTGAGCACTTTTTCATGTATTTACAAATAATTTATAATTACTTTTTTTGTGAATTGACTATTTATACCCTTTGCTCCATTTTCTCTTGGAGCGTTCTTATTTATTTATGACAACTCTTTGTATATTTAATGATATTAGCCCCTTTCATTATGTTGCTAGTATTATTTTCCATTTTTTATTTTTCCTTTACATACACACACACACACACACACACACACACACACACACACTTAACCTAGAGATATTTTACATTTTTATTTGGTTGAATTATTTCTCAGTATTTTCTTTTAGAATTTCTGGTTTCACACCATGATTGGAAAGGTTGTTTTAAATGAAGGTGTGAATATTAATTTTTAAGGACTGGATCTGTATAATTTAGTCCTCTGTACCCCTTAAAGTGCCCCCTGCAGTTCTAGAGTTATGTTCATTGATGGAGAGATGGTCACTGGCAAGATCACACACATAGTTTAGGCAGATGAATTGTCTCCTTCTTTTTGTTCTTTCTAATGAGAGCCCTTATTGTTATATATTACTATATTCTTTATATTTATCTTCTAAGATATGACTTTAGATAGACTTATGAAATAAATTCCTCTAAGAAGTTTTTCATTGTTTGGAGAAAAGGGTTGGTGCAGACTAGTTTTATTATTACAGGACAGATTATTCCACATTTGTGTGTGTGTGTGTGTGTGTGTGTGTGTGTGTGTGTACCTATATAAGCACATGCACACAATTATATACACTCACATACAACTTGAACTCATGATTGTTTTCTCAATGCTACCTCTAATATCTTTTCACTGTTAGGAAGTCAATCTCAAGGCAGCAGGAGTCAGGCTTATATGTTAGCAAAAAGAAAAATCATGCCATCAACATGTCATAAAGATAATAAGTGTCAAAACAAAGGCATAGTGAAAAGATGGATGAGTTCGATTTTTGATGTAGTCAGTTGAATGAGAATAATGCACATTTGGGTAAAGAATGGTGTGTGTTTGTCTGCTGGACTGTGAGTCTAGCATTTAGCATTTAGCATCACTTAGAGAGGCACGTTCCCTACAGTTTTTAAAATGCATGCAATATTAAAGAAAAATCTTGTCAAACGTAGAAGAGGAATTTTCTGAGAAGAATGAAGGAAAAATCACTTTCAGATTAAAGGTATAACATGTGCAAAGAAAAGGATGATTGAAATAAGATGATTATTCAAAGAGCTACAAGTAATTCACTATATATGAATGAAAACGTGGACTAGGAGAATTTTGAGAGATGCAACTTGATTGTCTGTCTCTTCTGCAAGAACTTGGAAGTCATGTGTTTAAGATGGCAGCACCACAAGATGAAAGAACCCAAATCTCCAGCTATCAAATGGCAGAAAGCTGTAACACACAACCTCTCAGCCCTTAAGTGAGGCATAACTGCTTCCTGTGCTACACGACAAGAAAATTGGAGCTTGTTTGTTTCAACGGCGAGAGTTAAATACCAAGCACAACTACCTACTTCATAAAATTCTTCCAAGTTTTAAAGTGATAACATATGCTCGGTGTTTAGTATATTGCCTAGCACCAGCCCACAGTAAGTTCTCAATTATTGTACACCAGTTAACAAGTATAATTATATATTATGATAATGAATTATGTAGATATCCATATGTAAACATGGCTTTCAGTTGTCCTTTCTTGGACAACTGAGAAATGTAAAAGCAAATAAAATTCAGTGCTCACTTTTCACTTTCTCTCCACAGTCTGAATTAGAAATTCTTCCTTTGCTATAACACCTCACTTGGCAATCTTGTTTCTAGCACTCACTATCCTATATTGCACTTAATTACTGACTTGTATAGGCTTCACATCCATTAGACTATAATGCTTTGGAGTTGGACACCGCATTTTCTATATCTTTATGTCCCTGGAGTTCAGCACAAAATCTGATACAAAACCGCAGGCAGTAAATATTCGTTAGATTAGTCAGTGACTTATAAACATACAGTGGCGGACTTGGACAAAAGCAGAACAGTTGGTAGTCCATTTAACGTCATTTTCTTCTTTTTAAGATGAAGACACTTAGTATAGAGATGTTAAGGAGTTCGCCCAGGGTCGTGCAGCCGGTTCTAAGTGGAAGAACTTAAGAGTTGAATCCAGTCGTTTTTTTATTCTTCTGAAATGCAGTTCCCACTGTATTACACACTTCCTCCATTGCATTGGACAACAAAGGGCATTTCAACAAAATAATCAGTGAGATTTTGCTCGTTCTGAAGTTTTCCATGAGGCCCAGTAATAACTCTTAAAGTTCACAAATTTCCAGGAAGAGGAAGGGGCAGCTTGCAGAAAACCACAGACAGGAATTGAGCATGGAACTTATCTTGCAGCTCGGCAGCCTCGTACCTGCACCTGCAGTGGGGCATCAAAGAGACGCTTAAAAAACCACAATAAGACTTTTTTTTTTTGAGAGTTAGTTTCTGCTGGGGGTTATGAGGATTGAAATAGCTTCCAGGCGAGACCACTTGGACTAATGAAACTTTAGAACCCCAAAATGAATTTTGCCACCGAAGGAGGGGCTGTGATAGTTGTGTGAGTGCACAGCTGTGGCAGGAAACTTCGAAGGAAAGCAACGAAATTTAGAAACAACAACCCTTTCTCTTTACCAGCAAGCCCCACTGATTTCAAATCTGCTGAATGAGAGAGCAATTTAAGAAACATCTGGCATGCTGGGGAGATACAGGAGAACCAGAGCACCAGAGAAGTGAACCTGGGAACACACCTGGTGGGGCCCACGTGTAATTGGGTCATGATGTGTTATGTGTCCAAATAGACAGCCTCAAAGGCAAACACAGACACACACTCTCAAGGTGTCTTGATCTCAGAGCCAGAATCCTAGAGGGAGGAGTGAGAAGTCTGCTCTCCCTCCTCCACATACGTGTACCTACACATGTGCATGCATGCACTAGCACACACATACATTTGCACTGGCCAACAATTCAAGAAAAAGAGAAAAATTGCTAAGGAAATAAACTGACCTTATTATGCTAAAGATAGGAAAGGCCTTATAGTTCAGTGAGTTACACTGTAAATAAAAGTGGATAGTGGGAATTTGGGAGAGAAGAAAAGGATGACACTTACATAGTACTAATGCATTGTAATTTTTTTAAAGAAGTCCAAGCAGGAAAACGTACCCTGTGTTCTTGACACCCAAATCTGAAGCTTGTTGGTTAATAGTGGAGTGAAGAGTAGGATGTATGGGAATCATCTCTTTGAGGGAACACACTTATGCCAGTGGTTTAGGCCTGACCAAGAGAGAGTTCTAATGTAGGTATTTTCAACTTGAAGCAATGTTGTATATAAATACTTAGCTTTACAAAAAAAAAAAAAAAAAAAAGAAATTAAATGTGGATTACCACTCTATTATCTGTCACGATGGTTTGGTGTGTGGATCAAATAATGTAGCATATGTAAACTCATTTGGAATCTCTAAATACTATATAGATGCAAGGCTTAAAGCTTAACTCAGAATATCTAGTTTACAAACTCAGACTAAGTTCTCTTTGTCATTTTACCTCTGGGTGCTTATTCCCCTCCTCCTCCCCTTACATTCCACTGTTTCCTCGTGGACTTAGAACTGTAATTCACATCAAAGGAGTATGATTTTTCTCAGCTTGTGGTGGTCGAAAACCATGTTGGAAAGACTGAGTCAGGTTCCTCGAGTGTCACTTTAAAGTGCATTGCTCCCACTAGCAACCAGAATGGTGGCAAATTTAACTGTTCAGGCTGAATAAGAAAAGGCTATCTTTGATTATTTAAATGACTTACATGAAAGGGAACTTCAGGGACATAGCTAATATTTAACAAGGAGGACTATGGGCTGGTGTCTGGGTGGAATAATGACCCTAAAGGATGCTTCTTCCCCAGTCCTGACTTTCTGTGAGGTTTTAGCAATGTTTGAAATTCTAGTGTTATTTGCAGCCAAGATGTCTGTCTATACAGAAGACTTTAATTGCAAAGCTTGTTATCAGACTGATTTAAACTCATGGTGAATCAAAACTCTGGTCCTTGGAGAATATCGCTTTACAAGAATGAAATAGAGAAAATGACAAGTGTAGAGATGTACCATGTCGATGTACAGTAATAAAATGGAGCCTGAGTGGGTCAGGAAGTCTCTATCTGAAGCAGCAGTGAACCTTGGTCATGAAAACGGTGCCCACTGACAGCATCTGGGCTACTTCAGTGAGGTTCAAAGTAGCAGCAGCAGCAGCAGCAGTAGTAATATTGAGGACAAACCAATGAACAGAAGCTCATGACCTTAGATTCAGAGCCCCATACTCCTTATCTCCACTTCTGCTTTAAATCTAGCTTAAGTCTCTGAGAATGGAGACATCCTTTGAGCCTCAGATTCCCCAGAGATATGTGCCCAAACCTGTAGACATAGATCTGGAATGCTTTCTAGACTGCCAGGTCCTTTCCTTTCTCAGAAGACCAATCATTCATTTATGGATTTTTTTTTTGCTATGTTTGGTTCCTACTATGTCTATGCAAGAAATAGACAAATTGAAGTAGTTGATGGTTCCTTTGAAACTAGAGTACTCTCGCCTAGAGTTGAGCACAATACCTGTGGATTTTTGAATATAGAAATGCCAACATCTGATGCCTTCATGTAAATAATTATTTTAGAAATTCTCCTTGGCCCTTGTTTGTGTGTGTGTATGATGACCATACAAATTTTTAGATTCCCTTTTGATAATATCTGTTTGAATCTACCGCTACCTCAGAGCTGCATTCATTGCATTGTTCTGTTGTGTTCTTTGCTCCAGTCGTTGGCTCTGATGACCTCCAACTGTGAGATCTTGGTCTTTCTCAGATTTATGACATAAACTGCCCATCGTCATCATCAGCATCCACTGTGTTCTCTCTGGTCCAGAGTACTCTTATTGTATTTGCCAAGAGGGAAGAGGCAGTGAGAAAACTGTAACTAGTGATCTCAAATCCAAACACTCAACCTTGTCCAGTCACAAGGAATGACCACCAGCAGGTTTAAGGTTGACAGTATTGGAGGGGAAATAGGGAACAAATCCGTGGTTTATTACTACGCAACTTTGGTCTCAGACTTCGTGAACTGGGCTGGGCTATCTCTGAGGGCTCAGTAACAAGGATAAAAAAACAACCACCCTGGTCCCCTTCTCAGAACCTTAATAATTTAATGCTCCAACAAAGAGAAGCAGCAGCAGACCAAATGCAGTGGGAAGCTCCCCAAGGCATGTAAGCATTTCTTCCGAAGTCTCAGCAGCTGCCTGCCCTTTTTACCTTGGTCCTCTTCCTGGTGTGATTCAATGTCACAAGTGCAGGAGCCCTCCCTACTGTGAGGCATCTCAGACAGTTTTATGTCAATCCCTGATATATTTCTGAGAAACAGATTTCCAAAAACCTGACTAAATGGCAGATTCCACAGAGGGCATAACACCTAATAATGCAAGAGTTTTTACCCTTCATGATGTCATAAGCTCCAGGGCCTGGCTGGCAGCTAGATGGAAAGATGCTGTTGGCCTTAAACTGTGCTAGCATTTTTCCTTTCCAGAGCTGAGCCTGGAATGGAGTCTTGAACTCCTGCTAGTGAGTGGATTGCACTGGTGCCATTAACTAAGGGCAGAGTCATATAAGAGCAGGAGTTTAAAGATGCTGTCTACTGACCACTTTTGCACCACATTACTCATGTTCTGCTTTATGTTGCTGGCTGTGTACTGTGAGTGTGTTTGGGTTCAACCAGAGAACGGGGAATTTCAGATGAGGAGAGTGTCAAAAAAGCCAATATACAAATTAGTGTTTTTGCAGTCTGTAAAAACAATTTCTTTGGAAAAAGAAACAAATAACTAAACCTCAGAATGTGCAAGGGGGTGATTCATATATTCCATCGAGTGAAAATGTTAAATTCTGAAAGCCTTTAGGCTGTGATTTTCTCGTCTCTCCCCTGTAACTTAAAATAGATGGAGGAAAAAGACAGCAGAGAGGAGGGAGGGCATTAAATGAATCAAGAGGGGGACTGTCAAAGCCTCCATAAAGTCTGCAGGAAGGCAGTAGCAGTAAGGAAGTGTAAAAAGGCTAGAGTCATAAAGAGGATGGCATTTGTGAAACAGCAGAGAGAGCTGTCAGGAGGGGTGCTTTCTAAATCTGAATAAGATAGGACTTAGACTTTTCACATTCTACATTTTATTGGTTCCACCAATCCACCTTGTACTAAATTTGGTATGTGCAAATAATTGGGTGCTTCACTAGGAAGAAGGCCTTAAAGACTTAGGTAATCCATTAATTCTACCACTCTGTATCCATCAAGAAGTAGTTTTTTTGTTTTGTTTGTTATTTTGTTTGTTTGTTTATTTTTAGATTGGGCTAAACATGTTTTATGTGATCAGCTTCAGAGTTGGTTGATATTTGATAATCCTCTAAGACAGTGATTTCCTAGCCTCACTGTGCTTTTGGAATGCTTAAAAGGGAACTGTTTTTGTTTGTTTGTTTGTTGTTTTTTAAACATGAATTCCCAGGGGGTATCCAAAGCCTACTGTATCCAGAATTAAAAGTTCTGAAGGTGATATATCTGGGAATCTGTGACATGAACATCTGATATATTTGGGAACCATAATTCTGATGAAATGTAAGGAAATTATTAGTTAATTTTCTGTTACTCTAAAAAAGACAAAAAGTTTTCAACAGTTGCTGCTTCAATATTGAAGAATTTTTTAAAATGGGCATATAAGAAGTATTTTGTTTTTATTGTTCACCTGATGGTAAGGTATAAACCAAGCTTGTCCAACCCATGGGCTGTATGTGGCCCAGGATGGCTTTGAATGGGGCCCAACACAAATTCGTAAACTTTCTTAAAACATTATGAAAATTATGCACAGACCTTTTTTTTTTTTTTTTTTTAGCTCATCAGCTATTGTTAGTGTTAGTGTACTTTATGTGTGGCCCAAGACAATTCTTCTTTCAGTGTGGCCCAGGGAAGCCAAATAATTGGACACTCCTGGTGTAAATTATCATGAGACCAATTTTGGTTAAAGTAAGTTTCAAAATAATATCATTTGAAAAAACACAATTAGAAATAGATTAAAAGCAGATAAAAATAGGACCTGTAAATTAAAATGAAAAGAGAAGGACCACTAGACTAAAAATCAGAAGAAATGTGATCAACATCATCTTTAAGCTGGAAACTAAGTTCCCTCTTCTGAAAAACAAGTTAATTGGATTTAAAAAATCTCTTAAGTCTCTACAAATTCCAACATTCCATAATTCCATAATTCTAGAGACTGTTGTAGTTTAGAGATAACCTATGGTGAAATAATTTGATATTTGAGTATAAATTAAATATGTTTTTAATTCTCTTAACTTTTATCAATAATTAACATCACCTTTCTTTAGTTATAAAGGTGGTGTTTATTTACATTCCATCAAGCTTGAAACTAAAAGCCCATTAGAAAAGCTAATACTGTAACAGGGGAAGTCCCAATAAAACCCAGAATTTATTTATAAAACACTGTGTATTCTTACATGTGTAAACTTCAGTCAGCTTCAAAGAACTCCTTGTATGATGCAATGCACCTATCAAGACACATTTTCCACTGCTCAAAACAGTTTTTGAACTGATTGATTTTTAGTGTTGGCTTTTAGTGTTTCTACTGTTTTTTTGTTTTAACTCTTCCACATAGGCAAAACAACAAAAAAAAAGGCACTCTGGGGTGAGATCAGGTGAATAGGGAGGATGGGATATGGAGGTCATGCTGTTTTTGGTCAAAAACTGCTGAACACTCAGCACAGTGTGGGCAGGTGTGTTGTCATGCCACATACTGTTGGTGTAAATCACCCATCATGAAATGGGCAAATGCATTGAAAGAATTTCCAAAAAAAATTCACTGAAGCTGAATGCAGCCTCTCACAGTGACGCCAGCTGATACATGGATGCAAGTGGGCTCCTAGAACACTCTCCTAGTGGGGGAAGCCTGCACTACAAGGAGCCCACCCTCCAAAATAAGATAATTTTGGTTTTTTGGAGTGTCCCCTCTTGTACTTTTTAGTTGAAAGTCCTTTAAAGATTCTGCTCTCTGTTTTCAGATATTTATGATTTTTTTCACACTTTATTCATTATTATTTACTGTTTGACTATACTAATAAATACAATGAGCTACACATCTGATTGTTATTATTCATTCATGCATTGATTCAACAACATGGAATGAGTACCTGAAATGTACCAGAACTGGGGTAGGTGCTATGGATATGATGGAAAGTAAAATCAAGTGTGGTTTCCATTCCCTCAGAGCTTTATGGGCTAGTGGGTGGAAAGACACTCATGTGATTTCATAATCAATATGAAATTCCAATCACAATTGGCATTCTGAAGAAAAGGAATTTATGCTGAGAACTAAGAGTGAAGTGTATGTTCAGCTGAGTAGAACAGAAGTAGGCAAAGACAGAAGAAAATTTAAGGCAGAGGAACCCGTATGTATAAATGTCCAGTGGTTGAAGGCAACATGGGAAGTATTATCTAAAGGACAGAAAAAAGGCCAGTGAGACTGAAGACTAGGGAACGCGAGGGACATGTTTTAGGATTAGGTTCGAGTGTTAGTTAAAGGAGTGACCTTGGAGACCCTGAAGGCTGTTTGTGGTAGTCAGTGCTGTCCCACAGATATGTCCAGTTCTGCTCTGGGCATACGGTGGGGTTGGACCTCCTTGTCCTTTGGGGTTGAGTGAAGCCCTTTGACAGCTTTTGGTTTTAGCTACATGTCAGATGTACGTGGAACGGTGTTGTGATTTTACTTTATGCTTCCCTAATCAGAATGATACTGAACATTTTTCATGTTCTTATTTTCCTTCTTATGTGTTCTTTGGTAAAGTATCTGTTCAAATCTTCTGCCTGCTTTTTGTTTGTTTGTTTAATTGGATTGTTTAATTTCTTATTATTGACTTGTGAAAATTCTTTCCAAATAGAGCTCAGATAAAAATATAAAAGATAAGACCAAACACATGCTATGTAAACTGTGAATTATTTTATAAACTACTGGCATGGGAAGCCTTTCTCAACTTGATTCAAACCTAGAAGCAATAAAATAAAAATTTTAATACAAAAAAATAATAAGGATTTACATGGTAAACGCACCATGAGCAAAGTCAAAATACAAAGGACAAATCAAAGTATTTAAAAAATATATCAAAGGAAATCTTCCTAAAATATAAAATGTTCTTCAAAAATAGAGAAGATAAAACTCCCAAAAGTAGTAGGAAATAAATAGACCAATCATGTAAATATGAAATTCACAGAAAAAAGTGTTCCTTAAATATATAAAATTATATTTTATTTCAGTATATAAGAGAAATGCAGAAGGCTACTTGGAAAGACTACTTACCTGCCAAATTAGCAAAACCAGTATTACCCTATCCTCGCACTAAAATAAACTGCTTTGACAAAGTTCAAGCACTCTCACACACTGCTGGAGGGAAAGGAAAATTGTACAAGTATGGGGACTTATCACAATATAAAACAAAATTACACATGTAGTTTTCTTTTTAATTATAAATCTCATGTTTTTAAGAAATCTATCCTGAAGATACACCACAGCAAGCATGAAAGCGCAAATTTTTCTGTGTTTAGCAGTAGGAGGTGTTTAAATGAACTTGACACTGCTGCACACTGGAGTACCGTGAGATCTTAACACAGGAGGATTATCTCTGTGCTGATTTGGAGTCATCTTCATGAAAGAATCCCTTTCTTCCTAATGCCTGTGTATTAGGAAGAAAGAGATGTATCTAGAACAAACAAGCAATAACTAACAGGAATAACAAAAACATACAGGACAACAAAGCAGAAATAACAAAAACATGCAGAATAACTACTAGTTTAAGAGGAGAGTGCAAAATACAAATATAAAACCCATTCTGGGGCTGTGCAGGCCAGAAGACCAAGGTAGCAGTTCTAAATAAGAGTTACAGAACACATCATGAGAGACTCGACATACAGAACATTTGGAGGAAACATGAAATCTGTTGTAATCCGAAAAGGAGAAATTATTGTCTTTGCTCACGAGAGAGCAACTTACTAAGAAACAGATATGTAAGAAAATAAAAGCATTGTAAACATCAGAAATTAAAATTGTACATTAAAACAAAAATTAGGAAGAATATCTCTTAAAATGGTACAGCTGGAAAAAGAATGAATTAAATAGAACTGAATAAAAACTTCTTAAAAATGTAAGGCAAGGAAGAAGATAAACTGAAAATGTTACAATACTTGTAAGCGAGAAAGAGTAAGAAGAGGTGGGGTGGTAATAATGAGAGAGAAAATAATAAATAGAGAGGTGACTGGATTTGATTACTATGAATGTTTAACAGAAAATTTGCACACTAGAGGGGTTCCCTGGTGGTCTGGTGGCTAGGTTTTGGCACTCTCATCGCTGCGGCCTGGGTTCGATTTCCAGGCAGGGAACCAACCCAAAAAAAATTGCAAAATAAAGATGAATTTTAAAATATCTGTAATCTTCGTTTTTTTGGGGAAAAGGACCTATGGAAGTATTGAATTTTATTAAAGATGTTTTCTGAGTCTTCTTAGCTGATCACATAGCTTTTCTCTTCTGTATTAAAGTGATGGATTATATTCAAGTATTTTCCAAGTTAAATTTTCTGTACTCTTGAAAAATACTTACTTTGTCATTATGTATCTTTTATACATGATAGTTTCAAATTGCTTATATTTATTGTTTTTGTTGCTTTATACCTAAATGAAATATCTTACATTTTCCATGTTTTTATACATTTTTCTCTAGCTTGAATGTCAAATTGGTACAAGCAGCATGAAATAATGTGGCAGCTCTTTCATTTTTTCTTTCCCCGGAGAAATCTGTAAGAAATAGATAATATTTGTTCACTGGAGAATTGATCAAACACCCTATAAAACTATCTGAGCTTACCTGATACCTCTTTATAGAAAAGAAATACAAACTTACAATACAGAGGTAGACCCAGGTATACATAGGAAATAATTTTATTAAATTTTTATGATGTATAATAACTACATGAAGGGGTTTATATAGCATACGTATACATATCAGTGAATTGTCATAAAGCAAACACACCAGTGTAATCATGGTGTTTAAATTTCCTTAGGTCAGGAAATTTAACTTTATATTTGAAATCAGTATTTTTTTGCCTGAAGAATGCATTTTAATATTTCCTTTACTCTGTATTTTCTGGTGATGTATTCTCTTAGATTTTGTTGTTGTTTTTTGAAATAGTATTATCTCATGTTTAAGGATATTGTTGTTGACTGTAGAATTTTAGTTTGGCAGTCATTTACTTCCTTTACTTTAAGAATGTGACTCAATTGTCCTTTTGCCTCCATTGTTTCTGGTTCAAAGTTGGCTGTAAGTTTTATTATTGGTTCTTCTACAGTACTCTGGATGTTTTCAAAAATTTTCTTGTGTTTCAGAAACTTTTCTATGATGGGTCAAATGTTGATTCCTTTAAGTTTATTCATATTGGGGTTTATAGTGCCTCTTGAATTTGTGGTATCACGTCTCAATGAGTTTTGAAAAATTTTCAGACGATAGCTCTTCATGTATTGCTTATGCCCTATGATTTTTCTCATTTCCTTTTGATACTGTACCCATTTATTAGACTCTTTTCCTCTATGAATTTTCTCTTCTTCATTTTCTATCCTTTTGTCTTTTTGAACTTTATTCTCCATATATTCTTTTGATCCACCTTCCAGACTATGAATTTTCTTGTGAGCTTAGAGTGTGTGTTTTCAGATATATCCACTGAGTTCTTGATTTCAATTATTGTATTTTTAGTTCTAGAATAGTAATTTTTGATAAAGTTCCATTTGCTGAAGGTCTTATTCTTGTTTTTATCCTTTTGAATGTATTAAGCATATTCTTCTTTTTATTATTTTTTTTATAGTTTCATTGAGGTATAATGGATATATGAAAAAGTAGTGTATACTTTATGTATATACTTTGATGAGTTTGGACATATGCATACTTCCATGATGTCGTCACCACAATCAAGGCGCGCGCGCTCTCTCTCTCTCTCTCTCTCTCTCTCTCTATATATATATATATATATATATATGTATATATATGTATATATGTATATACACACATACATATATGTATATATACACATGTATATACACACATACATATATGTATATATACACATGTATATACACACATACATATATGTATATATACACATGTATATACACACATACATATATGTATATATACACATGTATATACATACACATATATGTATACACACATATACATATATATGTATATACACACACATACACATATATACATATATATGTGTGTGTGTGTGTGTGTGTGTATTCCTTTTTTTAATGTTTTCTTTGGAAGTTAATGAGATTGTGCTTTAGGAAAACAAACGATTAAACCAAGTGATGGACATATTAGATCCAGGAAGTGAGGGATTTGATGCAGGAGATAGATAAGCTGACCAGACGTCACATTTTAAATGGGACAGAAAACAACAGTACTGTCCCATTTTGAACCGTATGTATGGTCAGCCTAATGACACCTTGAATTTAGCCTCGTGAGACTAGGCTGGTCATACTATTTGAAACAGGACAGTACTATTGTTTTCTGTCCCATTTAAAATGGTACATCTCTTCAGGCTAGAGATAGATAAAGGGAAGTCCTAGGAAGATAGCCATACCACATACTCTTAGAATAACAGGTAAAATAGAACAGGTGAATTGTAGGATGACAGAGGGTCTGCAGGGCAGAAACATTTAACTGGTAGATTTCTTATTGCCTTTGAGAACTTGGAATTTATTACTGTTCAATTAACGATGACTTTTTCAAGGTCTTTAAATATTTAGGGAAAATGATGATAGTTAATAGAAAATAAAGCAAATGTAGAACACTGAGCAGTGGCTTCCTGATTTGGTAGGTAGCTTTTCAATTTGATGGTTGTGTGATAATTTGGTAGTTGTACCCTCAGTTTCCCAACCTGGTAGCTTTCTCATCACAACAGGAACTTGCGTGGGGGTAGGGAAGGTTTGTTCTGCAATGAGGTTTTGAGATTTTCCTGGATGCTCAGTCTATAGTCTGTTTCTTCTGTCCCGTTCACAATTTTGCAAGCTCATTAGTTCCCTGTAGTAAACATCTTTTGATCTAAACCAGCTAGCTGCTATTGTCTGCTACTGAATCCTGACTGATACAGAAAGACAGTTCTAGAATATGAAAGTGCGGAAACCTATGAAGGGAGTCAGATTGGCAGTTCACTACGAACAGGGGAACGAACGTGTCTGCGCTGAGCCTTGGTCTCTTAAGGATGAGGACATGGCACCAGAAGGGGCAATGGCTGTTGCTCTGAGGATGGAGATACACATTTGACTTTACTGAGCCTTTTTTTTTTTTCAAATCAGATGCCAAAATATTGTCTTTGTTATGCAATGTCACTATAGCCGTGCTAAAATAATACAATATACTCATATATTGACATTGCCATATTAAGCACCCATAATAGTATTTCCAAGTCACAGGAAGTCAGTGGTCAGAAATGTTAGGATATTTTGAAATATCTCATTGTCATAATATCTCATCACAGTAGAATTTCTTCACAACTATGAAAAATGACTGTGAAGCTGAAACCAAAGTAAAATTCCAATTGGCTGATCTCTTAGTTAAGGAAGAAAAAGCAATTTACTGGTGTTGGGTTCATTAAATCAGTCAGTGAACTGTATCCAGAAAAAATGAACTTGTTTAAGACATTTGCCTTTGGTAAGAATAGTTGTTGAAGGAGTTGAAGACATTTGTAGTAACATCAAGAGTCAATTAAAAAAACAAGATAAAAAATTTGAGTGGGTTGTCTTGGTTCTTGGAGAGTTGACAGATGTTACTGATGCTGCTCAGTTGTTCAGCTGAGAAATCAGTGCTGAATTTGAAGCCACTGGGGAATATTAGTCTCTTTGAGAAATCTGTGTGAAACATTTACATGCAAAAATATTTTCAAAGAATTTGAGAAAACACCAATTCAGTAAAACCTGATGTTGGCAATAATCTGCATGGAGCAGCAAAAGGCATAGTTCTTATGAAAATCGAAGGTGTTTAAAGCTTATGGTTGTTCATCGTATTATTCATAAACATACTTTGCAGGGACTATTCAAGTTTGTTACATGGTCTTGGACTGCTGCTGTCAGTGATGGATTTCATTGACTTCATGTGAATTTAAGCATCATGAGTTTTGTAAATTTTTCTTAAAAATATAAGCTGAATATTCTAAATTGCCCCATCTTGCAGAAGTTCTGTTACTTTAACAGTGGTTTTATTGCAATTATTTAAACTCAGTGCTGAGATTGAAATTTTTCTGAATAAGAAGAACTATTATCACCCTTTTCTATCAAATACTACATGGCTTTAGAAATTAGCTTTTGCTGAAGACTTTATAATATGTTTAGAAAACTAATTCTAAAATTACAAGGCACAGTAGCACTTATATGTGAAGTGTGTACTGTGGTAAAGCTGTTCTGATAACTACTCTTGCTTGAATCATAAGTCATGCCAAGCTGATTTATACATTACTTATACTGTTAAAAGCTAAAACAAAGCAGTGATATATCTGATCCCTCCCAAATGTGCATTAGATATATTTTCTGAGCTCAAACAACATTTTTAGATTTTTTTTCAGAACTCAATGCAAATGCAAATAAAATTTCCATATTTCAAAATTCATTTAATAGTATGACTGAGGAGTTTATATGTAATGTTCAATTGAAAATGATGAACCTATCACTTTAGTAGTATAATGATAAGCTAAAAGGTGAATATCAAGAGAGGAATATAATAGAATTCCATAACTTCCCCCTAAATCAGGAATATCCTCAAAGTCATATGCTCGTGGATTAATATCAGTATTTGGCAGAACCTGTCTATATGAAAAAACATTTCCAAAGTTGAAATGTGTAAAATCTTACTACAGACAGTATTAAATACAGATGAACACTTTTAACTGATTTTGATTATAAATGCATTATTATCCCTCTCAAAAATTACATTCTTATTAGTACATTTGTATTATAAAAATAGACTAAATTATTATTATATTTTGAATTTGGTCAAAAATTTTGGCAATTTGTTTTCTCTTGATGCATACTGAGTACATAATGTCCTCATTTTTGCCTCTTGGCCCCCAAAGCCTAAAATGTTTCATATCTTGCCCTTTGCAGAAATTTTTGCTGACTTTTGCCCTAGTTGATTTTTTTAATACTTGGTTTTAGACTGCACGTGCCTTTCTTCATTCATGTGCACTCAAGTGCCTCTTGGGGGAAGTAGTCTCCCCAAAACAAATTGAAGATGTTTTCAGAAGTGGAAAATCTGTATAGGCAAATGACAATGGACACTGCTCCACACCTCATTTCCAGTTGTCCTCAGTATAGTTATTTCACTTCCAAACAAGCCCTGTCTGGAAACACTGGCCAGTTTCCAGACAGCGCCTTAACACTGACAAGTGGCAAAATAAGAGAAAGAGATAGGAAAGCACACCCTGGAACTGGAAAACAGAGGGAGTCACAGTGACGTGCCCTATTTCTCCAAGTGCGTGCCGACGTAGATCTGAAGTAGACCTTTAGCTTACCCGCCGTTCCCCCTCAAGTATTGCAACTATAGGGAGCAGGCTGTCTTGACTTCCAGATGCCTGAGATTCTGCCTGATGGCCAGAGCCTGCTCTCGCTGGGAGGCTTGAGGTGGCAGAGAACTAATGCCCCCTCGGAGTAACCCTCGGCGGTAATCCCTCTGGTGGGTGACTCTGGGACATGTGGACTCTAAGTCTATTGTTACATACATTTTAAATATTTCTAGTAAAGTGGTCTGCAGTTTCTTCACGCACACACACACACACACACACACACACACACAAATTGCAGGCTAATAAATTTTACCTCCATTTAAATAGAAAATGAACAGGAAAAATTATTTTAATGAAATAAAAAAGAAATATACATACTTTTGTTTTCAAAGCTGCAATTTTCCTACAAAATTATCACACATTTCAATACACTTTTGCCAATGCTGCACCAGTTTTTGAAATCTGTCCTTAAAAAAACAATCGGTGTTTTCGTTTTGAAACCATTTCCTCACTGCAGACGTCATCTCTTCATCACAGATGAGCCGCCTCACCCAGCATCTTACTGTCCTCACATCAACACACTGATCACCCAGGACAAGCGTGGGCACAGCTGTGCTCATGGGTTCTCCACTTGACTTTCAGAGTCTTAAATAGTGTCAAGGACCTGTGGGTGACTTATTTTTAAATTGACAGGGCCTGCTGGATCTGGAATGTTTAGATAATGCCATCCCAAAGCCCTTTGCAACTTGCTGCTTCATAATCCCTGTAGAAAAGTACACACACACATACACACACACACACACATACACACATACCCTACTAAAAATTTCCATTATGGAAATATATGATAACATCCAGTTCTCTGG
Organism: Lyroderma lyra; assembly: GCA_004026885.1. Taxonomy (NCBI): domain Eukaryota; kingdom Metazoa; phylum Chordata; class Mammalia; order Chiroptera; family Megadermatidae; genus Lyroderma; species Lyroderma lyra. The sequence continues at coordinate 203,910 of PVJL010001598.1, forward strand.
TAGAAGCACCATGTCAGCAGTGCCATACTGTCAACTGGGAGAGAAATGTGAGATCAGTGTCCAGGGGTTTCTGTAAAAACATGTTAAGTTCTCGTTTCCTATCATTCTGAATATCCATTTCTCCTCCTTTTTGTCTCAACAGAATATATTTATTGCAAATTACTCCCCAGTTATTTGAAACACCTCTGATATCATGGACAATAATTCCCATGGACATACACATCAATTTCTGAACTTTATTCTGTTTTACTTATTTTTCTGTCTTTTCCTGTATAGGTACCAAACTACTCTTAACTCTGGGTGTCAATTTTTATGCTTTTCTCTCTGATGGGCTAGTTTTCTCTCGTAAACTTTCTTTTTCAGGTATCTTCTTCACGTGACTGCATGATTGTTTCTACTACATTAACTAGTTAGGATGCCCTTGGCCAAGGCTTATTCATGAGAAGTAGGGGTGCCTAGGAAATCAACGTTAGGGAATTATACAGTGCTTGATTTCTGTAGTTGCAGTCTTAGTAATGATGCTGTCTGTATTACAACTCTGCAGAGGAGAGACGATGTCTACTAGGGTCATTACACCTACCTGGATGACGGAGGAAATGGACTGGGGTCAGGAGCACAAGCCACCTAAGGTTCAGGTCCCATTGAAGAGCCAGAACCAAAACTTATAACAAATGGAGAAAGAGAGGGCCCTGAGAAAGGCCAATCCAGAAGGTAACCTCCTTCATCAGAGCCATCCTTGTCAGGATGGGGGATCAATACAGAAACTACTGACCGAGATATCCCTCTTCCTGCCCCAGAAGGGACAGGCTCATCAACAAGAAAAGGAAACTCAGACAAAGGATGAGTTTTTTGCTACCGTGGATTTGTCCCAGGAGAAAACAGAAAAGTCAGCAAGTTCCCCCCAAACACACTGGCTTAGTCTCCTAGCAACAGTGTCGGAGGCACATCCTCCTTCCTTGCCTCTCAGCTGCCGTGTGTCTACTGTCAGGACCCACCAGTAGGCACGCAGGGACCCATGTCCCACAGGCCACCATCAGCGTGGCCTTCCGCTCTGTATCATGGACTGTGTCTTCTTCACTTAGCCAAAAAGTCCTCCTTCATCCATGAGTATGGCCTCTGTTTTCCTTCCCTCCAAAATTTGTCTTTAAAATGATATTTCTTTACAAATGTATAAAAAGGTATCTTCAAAGTGGTGTCTTCTGTCGCTGGGGCATTTGGGGCTGAAGTTGAGGTTATTTTAGAGCTGTGCTTAAACAGAAGAAGTGAGGCTATCTTCGGCTCCTACTGAGTGCCTGCATTAGCTTCCAAGAAGGTCGTCCTTCGTGAGGATGGTTTTTCAGGAAGCGTGGTCTTTGCCAATGCTGTTATTTTTCTTCCTATCGTCACAGGAGGTGCCACGATGGCGGAAGTCTAGTTTTAAAATTCTTTGCGTGGCATTCCATAGGGGAAACAACTGATTTCTTTGAGTCTAGAAGGCTATTAGGCCTCCTAGTACTGTGGGGAGAGATCAGTAGCAGTCCTATGCCCAACTGTTGCAGAAACTAATTCCCAGGAGATGCTTCACAGGGATATGCTTCCCACTCAAAATTCCTTTCCTTTCATAGTTCTGGAGACCAGAAGTCCAAAATCAAGGTGTTAGCAGGGCTTCCCTTCTCTTGAAGTTTCTAGAAAGGAGTCCTCCCCTCTTTTAGCTTCTGGTGACACTTGGTCTTCCCTGGCCTGTAGTGGCATCACTTCTGTCTCTGCTTCTGTAGTTGCATGACATTTTTCTCTTCTCACTCATCTAAGCTTTAGAAAGTATATGTCCATATCTGTTGGGATGGAGCTATCTAGGAGTCCATGAGGGCTCAGGCAGCTGGAGGGAGTTACCCTAAAGCAGAATAGCACCCCTGGGGACCCTACCACATTGATAGAAAGTTTCAGAGTTGCCTACTACAGGCCAATGAGTGATCTCAAATCTTGAGTCATGGAACTCAGAAAATGCACTATTATTGGAAAGACGTCAGCTTGGGCTAAAACTGTGGGTAAAACTGATTTATTATTAGCTCGAGTCTTTAGTTCTCATTCCAAGAACTTACACATAGTCAAGATGTTTATAGTGGAGCTGGCAAGATCACATCTGCAGTAAGTCTGCTTCCTCCAGGGCTGCAAGGCCGATCTGTACGACGAATTTAGTTTTCCTTCTTCCACCCCAGAATTGCAGTTCCTACTCCTTCTTTCAGCCAATGTTTGGTCTTTTCTCCTCCTTCCTACCAACAACATTTGCAGTAGTTCATCAGTACATATTTGAAGATGGGTGGGATGAATAATCCACAAAAGCAAACTCTGGCAGCTATTGTGTGCTCCTCTCTGTCCTCTCATTGTTCCCCAGAAACACCCACCCTGGAGCCTTTTCCGTGTGCAGGATGTGAAGCCCTGGGCCTAGCAGGTGGTGGAGATATTCCTAGGGGAGGAGAAGTCATCACCAGTTCCTCAACAGGCAGGTAGCTGCCAGAGCTGACTGCTCCTCAGCAAGGCTGGCCTGGCGGTCCTGCTTTAATTGTGTTTCACGCAATGCAGCTTCTGCTAAGCAGTCATGGATCAAAGGCCTCTTGACAACAAATGAAATCAGAGAAGGACAGCAATTTGTCATCCTCCCGCTAAGCTGACCCCCATGAAGGTGGCTCATTAATATAAGAAACCACAAAGGCGTCAGAGCCTGGGGCCAGGCCTGGGCCGGAGGATCAGGGGCCTTAGGAAGCAACCCTTTGCTTCTTTCGCTCAAAAATCCCCACACCGGCCCTCCACTAAAATTCTGCCAGTGAGGGATCACTTGTTAGGTCCCTAGATCAGTAGTTCCTTAAAAAAGAAGCTGTTCTTGGGAAGTTAGTAACCATTGTCATTTACATTTGATTCTGGATTGCACGGTCAGCGTTCTTGGAGATGACAACTGGGTGTCACAGAGGTAGCCCTGGGGAATGAATGTATGAAGCTGTGGTCTTCCCAGTGGGGCAAGAATGAATGGCATGCCACACAGGTTCTGGGGACACAGAAAGGCAGTGGGGGAGGATCCCTGGTTGTGAGAGCGAAGGCAAGAGACAAAGCGCCTCCGTCTCAACAAACCAGGTCTGCATGCTGAAGGGGTGAGGGGGAGATAAACTGACAGAAAGACAAGGGGGTAGGAGAGGGCACAGGTGGAGAAGAGATGGGAACAGTAAAAAAGGGAAGTAGATTTCTTGCAGAGAGTGCCTTCTGTGTGTCTAGTCACATGTACATTTTACGCCATTCAGTGTTAACTGTCAGGGCTCCATTATCTTCCTGCCACATGGAGGAGAAACCTGGATGGACTCGCAGCTTGGGGTCAGTAGGGCAGGGTACAGGACCAAATGGAGCTGCTTCCGTAATAGGCACAAGAGACCCTTTTTACTGGTTGGGAGGAGGAAAAATTAAAAAAAAAAAAAGAAGCCTAACATCCTTCCTAAAAAAACTAGTTATTTGATTTCTAGATTAATACATAAGTATTTACCTGGATTTAAATGCAGATATTAAAAGGTAGAGGTAGCAGCTTAGTTTACCATTTGATCAGACTAGCGCACTTTAGCGGGAAGGACTCTCTGATACAAGACCTGGGGAGTACCAAGGGGAGGGAATTTGGGGAGAGGAGGGGAGACGGGGTGGTCTGACAGAGGAAGTGTGGCTGAGGAGTGGGACAAGAAGACAGCCCGTGGCGATGGCATAGAACGGGGCAGGCAGCCACTGCCAAGTGACTTTGTGTAGTGTCATCTTCTAGATCACTGATTTTCAAGTTGTGAGTTGTGACTTAAAATATGCAAAAAGAAACATTATAAAATAGAATATATAAAACAGGAAATTACCTGAAGTAAGGATAAGTTTCATCTCATGAAACCTGGGTTTCACTTAAGGATGCTTGTGCAGATGTATATACTGAATCATGATATTAGAAACATTTCATCGTCAGATTTTAATGCATGAGACTTTGGAAAGGAGTTCATTATAAATTTATGATTGAGCTTCACTTTCGCTAACTCAGGAGTTATGGGATGAATTTCAGGAATGTGCATTTTTAATAAGCCCACAGGCACCACACTTTTTAAGTGCTGGTGTTGGGCCATCTTTGAAGGGAGGAATCTGCTTGAGGAGACATTGCAACTCAGACCTACAGAGTGAAAAAGCTAGAACTGTGACCATCTGGCATTTAGATCTAAGGAATTGGTGTGTTAACTCTTAACACATTGGATTTCACTAAATACTCTCATGGACCTGAGCTTGGGGAAGCTTTTTCGAAGGTGTGGAGAAAACTCTCCTAACCAAAAATATTTTTCCCCACTTTACATGTTGCTGGCCCCAAATATTGACTACACTTCAGACCATTAAAATCAAAGATTGCAGTTGGAGACAAGAGGACCAAAGTCTAGTATAAGGTCTCGAGAGCTAAATAGATACAGAAACTGAGTGGGAAATAAATTGCAGAGGCAGAAAAGAATGGAGAGGAATGACCATGCTCTCAGAAGAAAGCATTCATCCATCCATCCATCCATCCTCACAATTTCCCTATAAGTTCATTGATTCATTTACAATTGTGGATCTTATGAATAGTGAGGAATGTAGACTCTAGACTTATCCAGATGGGGTTCCAATCCAGGCTCTGTTCCCTACAAACTCTGGATTTAAATTATTTAAACTTTGTTTACCTGCGAAGAAGTGCAACTGGAGCTAGAGAGTACTAGTGCCTTCCCCATGAGGTGCTGGGAAGATGAGGCAAAACCGTATTTGTGACGTGCACGCGAGGAAGTCAGTGTAAGCTCCGGGTGCGGGATTTGAGCAGGTGTTAAGTGACTCCATATTCCTGAGGGTCCCGTGCTCCTCAGCCTGCTGGACAATCCTTCGGAATCCAGGGCCCCTTCCTTTCTGGCTTCACATACTCTAGCCACCTAGAGAGGCCCCGTGTCGTACAATAATACTGTACACTTTCTGGAAAAGCAAACTTTACCCTTTGTGGCAGATGAACTTGTAGTCTGTCTTCAAGGGTTGGCTCACAATGACTTCTCTAGGGAGCTTTTCTTAACTTTCCTTCCATTCTTCCCATTGAGTATTTGTTAATCAGCCACCCCAAGGCATTGTCTTTATTCCACTATTGTGAAGATCTCCAAATGGTTATTTTTTTTACCTTTCAGGCTGATTCTCCATTTTCCCCGTGAAAGCTGTTTCGTCGTCATTTGGATGTGCACACAGGACACTTGTTCTGTTATGACCATAGTTTTTTCCTTTTAGCTCTGAAACCTCCATTTGCTTATAAATTGGTTTACTTATTCTGTTCCTTCTTGTGACATTACTTTTATTCAGTGACTTCGTAATCTAAGTCGATTAGTGATATCTTAGTAACTGGCTGATTTATTATTTCAAACTTACTTCTGACTTCATCCATCTTTTCCTCCTCGCCCCCCTGCTCCCCCACTGCTGCTGCTTTGGCTAGCTTCTGTACCCCTTCTTTTGGGGTGAAAGGATCCAGGCTTGTCTTCTTCAGAGCTGCCTGAGAGCTGTGTGGGGAATTGGCATGTAGATGCCCCACCTTTCCATCCTCTCCATCTCACTCTCTCCATCCCACCAACTGCTCCACTGAGACAAGGTGCTTCTGTAAGCTTCCTACTCTCAGAAACCTCCAGAGAAAAGGAGGTGCTGGTTCCAGTGCTCACCTGCACCCCCTGACTTGAACACATGCATGCAGCACTTTGCCATCCCCCTGGGGACAGGGCAGTAGGGCCTCTGCACTTTCCGAAGCTTAACTGTCCGGTTGGAAAAATTACTAAACCAGTTTGTATTTCCTTGGAACTTCAAAGGCAATTAAGATTTGGCATGCCTAGTCCCTAAAAAAATTCCCCTGAGAGCTGGCCACGTGGAATTGGGCATCGTTTTTTTCTTTTCTTTTTTTTTCCAACCATAAACTCCCGTCATAGTGATGTATGTATCTTCTGTTTAGTCCTCGGATATGGGCAACATGGAGCAGGGGGCTGAGAAGAAGTCCTAGTTAGTATGTTGTTGTGTGACATTCTAAGCGTCTATAAGACAGGAAACATAGCATGTTCGTCTTTGAACGTCGCTCTAGTTTGACCAGAATACCTGGCAAACAACTGGAATGCCTTAATTGTTTATGCAATGAAGGAATGCCTTGAAACCTTGTTAGTGATTTCCTGGGAGAAACTGTCCAGACTTTAGAAGATCTCAGTCAGCACTAGGAACTTTGCCATCAGTGGTTAAAGCCGATATTTCATGCAAAAGAACAGACCCCACAGTTGATGGTTTTGGAATAATCATGCTAGACTAGAAGCTGAAAGTACTATAGCTACTGATTAATTAGGGGATCCAGGAAAAAGATTTCCGGCGTTTCTTATACTCAGGTTCCTTTGTCAGATGAATGGTGACATACAATAATTTTACGTGTCTGTTCAACTTTAAATGTTTTATGAGACTATTTCTCCCTTTTTTACTAATTCTTTGGCTTTAAATGAATTACTAATAACCCACAACTTCAGACACTCAACTGAATCATAAAGGAACTGAACCATGTATTTATGTATCCATTCTTCTATTCATTTAATCAATAACAATATTTTGTGTGTCTAGTCAGGCTTTTGCTTTAAAACCCTGGCAGGGTAAGGGGGAGGCTCTGTAGAGATGGTGAATTTTAAGGACTCTAATTGTAAGTATGGCATCTGTCTAGCACTTGGATGGGTACAGCCTTTGTCCTGGTGTTTCAAACTAGGCTTTCTGACACAGGAAATGTGTGCCGCTCCTCACTTGTTCCAGGGACTTAGAGGCCACTGGGATTGTTTCAGAGGCAGCACTTGCACAAGATGAAAGGCTAGGTCTGGACTCTAGATGTGGTGCCACGATCCAGTCAGAGCTCTTCCACTTTCTGCCAGCAGGCCCTCATGCTTGGCTTCATCCCCAAAACAACATAGTGACAAGTTGGAAAGGGGCTCTGAGCAGCGTGGATGTCAGCTCAAGACCTTGGTACAGCTCCCCTAGGGTAATGAGTCCATTTCTCTTCCAGCCAGCAATGGGGCCTATGGGAGCTATAGTTCTGGAACTTCTCCTTTAGGGGCATGAGGAAGTATGTCTACTTTTCCCAGGCACTGGGAGACACTTTCCTTTACACCTTCTCATTGGGACTTTGTTATCAGCTATTTTTGGAGCTGGGTCCATTGTGAGTTGTCTTGATCAAACTAAGCCCTATTACATGCCAGATATGGTGTACCATGGTGACAGTGGTAGAAGTAAAGGTTAAAAATGCTACAATTTATTTTTCAGGAAGCCCACGGACAGAACTAGACAAACATATAAACAAACAGCTATATTGCAATAGGAGAGAGGCTGTGGTAGAAGTCTACACAAAGGATTTTAATGATGCAGAGGGAAGGTTTGACAGAAAAGGTGACCAGTGAGATTTGTACAAGGAAGAGCTTTCCAGGAGGAAGCTATGTGAGGGTGCGTTCTGAGCAGGGATGAGGTCAGACAATTCCACAAATTCATCCTAGAAAAAGTGCTGCCTACCTCATTGCTGAACATCACTGAAGTCACCTTCGAAGTACTCCCCTTGGGAAGCTATGCACTAATAACAGTGCCTAGTCTACCCTTCACAGCAGTGTTGGAACTCTTATTCTAGAATGGTCATCAGAGCTGTCATCATAACCTTGCCAAGGTTATGACACTGTACTGAGCTGTTGGTACAGTGCTGCCAATGTAAGTACATGGTGGCAAGTTCACCAACTTAATTGTCAGATTTTGGGTATAATGAGAGTTCTGATGGCCATTCCAGAAAAAGAGTTCCCAAATTGCTTTGAATGGTGGACTAGGCGCTGGCACCCATGCATAGCTTCCCAAGGGAAGTACTTCAAAGGTGACAGTTACGATATTCAGCAGTTAAGTATGTAGCACTTTTTCTAGGATGAGTTCTCAAAATTAATTGTCCAACCTCGTATAACAGCAAAAGCTGAGCACTGAGCCCGGTGGTCCCAGCACATGATGGTCAATGTCAGGATCTGAACCCAGGTCTGGAGTTCCCAGTCAAGTACTCTTAGGAGTAATAATAATGCCACATGAATTTCCCTACTACATGAGTGAATTGTAGTTTTCCATGCACCATTTTAATAGAAAACTGTGATAATTGCTTATTGGGATACATATCAAGAGTCATATTTTATTTACACAAAATAAGACTTGGAAAAATAGATCAGATTAAAAGTCCAGGTAATAATAAAATGTTACAACCTATAAAAGGGGCTTTAATGACAATTTTCACTAACTCCTTATCTTAAAGAAAAAAAGCCCCCAGTAGGTCAAGTCACATTTAAAGAACAGGAATCACATAAAATGCTCAAGGTCACACTGTGAACGTAGTATGTAGAATCCAGGTCATATGATCCTGGGCTTTGAGAAATTTTTTACTAAACTACCTGCCTCTTTAGGCACAGGGCTAAACTGCTTCTATTCTAAGACACTCCAAGGACCTGTGACAGCAGGTGAACAAATTAAATGGTGCAAAGTATCTTCACATAGGTCCTGATTTGGAGGCGAGAAGAGGGCAGAGCACAGGGAGGAAGGAGGGGAGCTCAGGAAGCCAGCTTGGGTGGTATTAATACTTCTGCAAAGCAGTGCCTGTTGATGTCCTAGCCTTCAAAATCAGCTCTCCTCATCTCCCACCCTGGCCAACAGAGTAGCCAGACAGTAAACGACTTAATTTAAATTATGTTCTCATCTCACTGAGTATGGGACACAATTCTCTTGTATTTTCTGATAAGGCTGATAATGAAGCGATCAGTCTATAGGATTCCCGAATGGCAGTGAACCCTGATTTGCATAATGATATTATAGCGTCTGTCGAACCCGCTAGCGATGATCCATCCATATGTGAGAAATATAGGTCAGCAAAGATGCAGCAGCAATGAGAGAGGCAGGGCTATTCACTTATTAGAGTAAGAAAGGTCTTGTCTATCCTTTAGCTCAGCATGAGAGAAATAAATGGAATAGAATGGATCAGGGGATTCTTTCGGCTTTTGAACAATCAAAGGAGATGCATCAATTCTGTCTCGTGGTTTAAATTCACTTCAAAGTCTGCTTAACCCTTTCATTTCCCTTGACAGAGTACCTCTCCTGTAATTCTCTACCTAACTCAGAAAAGATAATGTGCAGAAAAGGTAATGACAGTTCAGGAATCGTAGTAGCCCGTTTGGGGGCGGGGAGAGAGAAGAAAATTAATTACTCCTCTTCTCCTTTGTGTGCCTTGAACCCTAAGATCTGTGAGATTTGCAACCCACACATGCCATACAGTTGGGCTTTTTATTTTTCTACTAGTGTCTTTATTCTCATTTTGGCACCTCATTTATTTGCCGTGCTTTCCCTGTACTATTCTTTCCACTGTCTCTGAATCTTCCATTCAAGATAACAAATCTTGCTTCCCTTAGAAGAATTGTCCATTTGCCAATGGCAAATATCTTCCTTTGTACCCCCGCCCCCCGGAAGTACTTAGCACAGCACCTTCTAAGGCTGGACACCCGCAGAAAGTCTTAGAAGACTCCACTGAACTGAATTGAGGTTCCAGTATCACCCCAGAATGAACTTGAAGGAGGCAGAAAGACATTTAGAAATCACTTAGGTCATCTTAGATGCGAGCAGTAGTACAACTAAAACATTTGGAGAAAATGGCAAGATATCCTTAAAATTCTAACATGATATGCCCATGATCTCAACTAAAAATGAACTCTTCTATCAGTATTTTAACCCACCTTACCACACCTTACTGATGTCACCATTTAAAAATATGTGCTCTATCAGTATGCCAAGAAACTGTGATTATCCTCTACTCGCTTAATGCTTATTAACAAATGGAAATTGATTTTTCTATCACTGTGTGTGTATATAGGTAAAGTGAGAGAAAGGATAATATATATAAGAAACGACCTATTTATTGTCACATTCTCTCTATTATATTAAATTAACATTAGATTCCTTTGAAGGAAACTACACATGCAATATACACATATAGAGTGCGCTCACACTCACTCATATACACACTCATGCATGTCACACCAATTAGACTGGGGTCCCCTTGATTGTGAGGACACCATTTATGGATAAATGGAAGGGAAAACTGATTACCTAAGAGTGACTTCAATGTGATGATTTTGTGGACAGATAATTTTGGGTATATTGATTAGCATGGGGTTGATTTCAAAGGTAGAATGCTAACCAGAAAGAAAAAGAAAAACCCTAATTCTTGGCTCAAATTAGGAGGGCCGTTTGGCTTCAGTTAGCTCAACTTGTGGCAAGGGAAGGAACTTGAGGTTTGAGCAGTTCCCAGAACTCTGGAAACTGTATTACCCCAAATGAAAGAGTTGGACTAGGATGGAACACAAGTTTGTTTCTCTTCTGGTTGAGACTTCAGTCGTCTTTGTTCTTGACCTCTGATCTCTGGGCGGCCGTCCGTCATCTCCAGGTTGTGCAGCTCTAGCCCATCCGGATCTTGGCCCCAGACTGGAGTCAATAAAGAAAATGCTTGAACCGAAGACCGTCCAAAGTCAAAACATAATAAATCACTGCCACCAGAAGAGAGGCAAACGCTATTTTTCCTTTTATAACTGTGAGTGAAAATTTTATGTTGCCTGCCCATCACCGTGCAATACGAGATCACGCCTTGGAGTTAGTCGCTTTGGCATGTCCTGCAGCTGTTGGGTCCGTGTGGTGGTGGTCACAGCATCCCTGCTGCCCTTGATTGACCTTACTCGCCCAGGGACTGGCATCACTATCTGCTGATACGGGAGCATTCTGTGAGGCATTTGGTCCGTATGACTTTAAATGAGATGGTTTTGTGTTGAGGAAGAAGCACACCACCTCTTCACCCCGCTCCCCACATCCTCAAGAACAACGGATGCCACGTGACCACGCACACAGCACATCGCAGTACAGTTCTCTCAGTCTGATTGCCTTGTTTCTGAGAGGACATGGGGGGAAATGGGATTTGAGTGCTAGTGAAACCATCTGTTTATTGATTACCACAAAGACTTAAGCACGGGCCCCCAAGTCTTGAACAGGAAGGAATTTTGGAAGTTCTTTGTTGTCATCTATCGAATGTCAGAATTTTTGTAGCAACTGAAATGTCGCTGTTTATCTTAGGACAATATTCTTCTGGTATCATTTGGTCTCTTTATTTTAACTGATGATTTTCATTTCTCATTCTGTATCCAACTACTTTTGACAGTTGTTTCTTCTCTATCAGATAGGAACTTGGTGGGAAATTACTTAGTTTTGGGGACTTTTTCTTCGATGATAAGTTTAGTTTATTTAGGGCTCTTGGAATGTGGAAGAAGAGGATAGAAGTCTGACTCACTTTTCCTAATCGTTGCCTGGGTATTTGGCAAGATTGATGGCTTTCTTTCTTCAAAGACATGGTTGGCCCCCTTTCCACAAAGACAGTTGAAGTCTTACTCAAGACTTAAAGACATCATCCAGGGACCTCGTGACTCATTCCATCTCCTCCTTGATCTTTCTGCTGTTGTGTTGATGTGGGTGTCACATACTAACATCAGACAAGAATGCTGTTACTGTTGTGAGTTTAACCCAAGGTAACTGCGTAATTTATCCTCTCATGATGCAACATTGCCCCACTTCAGATATGTTCATTCTCCTTCTTCACTTTTACTTGATATTAGATAAAATGTTTAAAACATTTTAAACATCAACTTCTGGAGCAGGAAATACACATTTTATATTTGATACTAAAACATCTCCTCGATTCCTTTGGTGGGGAGGAGGGGTTGAGGGTTGGGGGAGGAGTGGGTGGGTGAGAATGGAAGGAGCCTGTTAAATTTGAACTATCATGGGTTTGGGGGCAGCCTACCATAGTATGTATTATAGCATTTAATGGAATAGTTTATTTATTTAACCAATCTCCACACTAATTTGCACTTATAGACACTGCTATGTTTTATGTGGTGGTGTTTTCATCCTGTATCTTTTTATGAAAAACCTACAACAGGAAAGCATGATGGATAATTTCTTGTAAGAACCATCTTTCAAAAAACCAAAAACAATTCATCTGTGACCCTTACATGAACTGGATAATAATTGCAAAGTAGAAATGATCTGGGCCTGACATGTAGGCATGGGTAAGGGTACAGTATACAGCAGAGGACAGCAAACTTGTTCTTTAGCCTTGATCTGTCAAAAGGCAAAATTAAGGTTATTATGTCGTAGTTATTTATATACCAAGAGAGAAAATAACTTTCCAAGCATTTTTGAAATTCAAAAATAATGATAATAATTGAACATATTTTTCTGTAAAGTAAGTATACTATAGTGGCTTGAATTGTGGGCACCAGAAAAGCTATGTCCAAGTCCTACGACCAGGGACTGGTGGATGGGCCCTTGTGCCCTGATTTGGAAATTGGGTCTTTGCAGATAGAGTTGACCTTTTAACAACGCAGTGGTTAGGGGTGTCCCCCCACCTCAGTCAAAAATTCTCATAGCACTTTTGACTCTATTGTCAGCCTTCCAATCTGTGAATTTAACTGATCTCAGAATGAAAACAGTATTTTTGATCCTTGGTTGGGATTCTGTGTTTGGGAAAGAGAAAATGCCGTTTTCAATTCATGATTGATCCAATCTGCAGACGTGCAACCTCTGGATATGAAGGGCCAAGTGTATTCATTGAAAAAAACTCGACTGTGAGTGGACCTGCACAATTCAAACCTGTGTTGTTCAAGGGTCAACTGTATAATTATGTTAAAGATCTCAAGATGTCATCACCTGAATTTAGAGTGGGCCCTAAATCCAATCACTCATTTCCTTATAAGAAAAAGGACACAGAAATTCAGACCAAAGAAAGAAAAGGCAGAGAAACTGGAAGTGTGCTGCTACAAGTAAAGGAATGCTAGGAGATACCGGGAGCTGGAAGCAGGAAGGAGGGATTCTCCCCACAGAAACTTTGGAGAGACCGCAGCCCTGCAAATATCTTGATTTCAGACTTCTGGCCTCCATAACTATAAGAATATAAATTCCTGTTATTTTATGTCACTCAGTTTGTGATACTTTGTTATGGCAGATCCAGAAAACTGATATAAAATAGTGAGAAGAATGGAATTAAATTTTTTAGGGCAGGGTAACATTTCCTAGAATTGGGGTCGAAAGTTAGTGGTCCCTGTCATCAGATTACTCACAAATGCCATCTATAAGACCTGTTCTTCGCTGCTAGTCTTTACCAAAATAGGCAGCAAGCTAGATTTAGCCCACGGACCTTAATTTACCTGTAATAGAAGAAGATCAGTTGTCTAAATCATTAATCATGTTTATATTCTTTTGGACTCAATCTCAGTCCATGTCTAAATCTAATCTCAGCTTTAAGTGATGTTTTTCACAAAGGATTTTTTTTTCTCTTATGAAGGTGAAACCAAGTTTGTTCAATTGAGGAGTGGTGGTTAGAAAACACCCACCTGCACACTCGAGGAACTGTTTAGAAATGGGTGTGTGCTGAGAAGGAGGAGCTGGGCTGTCGGGGAGAAAGTGAGTTTCCTGGGTTTTGGAATGCGAGCGCGAGTTTACTGCCAAGAAACTGTTGCCTGAAGTGAGTGAGACCTGCCCGGGCCCCAGAAAACGGTGGCCCAGAAGTTTGCTGGGTGGGCCAACCCCCCACTTTATTTCATTTAGTTCTCCTCCTTCCCCCTCAACTTTGGGAGTTCCTGCTTGCTCCCCAAGGGCTTCTTCCTCACCAAGGAGCCCCCGAGCTGAAACAGCTACAGGAAGGTCTTTCTTCCCAGTAATGCGAGGACCAGCGGAGGTTTGTAGGAGCTCACCTGGTGCCTATTACCAATGTTGTTGAGACAGTCCTCCCTGTCCTGCACCCTAACCTAGTTCCCTTTATCCTCAATTTATTCATATAAATTGTCTCTTTGTGGCTTTCTGAATCACACAAGGCCTAGTTTCCAGGTGGTGTGTACAATTAACTGAGTTTTGTGGAGGATATTTTTACATTGATCATTCTAGTCTCTTCCCTCCCCGCTTTGGGAATCTGTTTGCTTTCAGCTATTTATCAATTATCCCTAACAAGGTGAAGTTGTCGGGGCAATTCCAGAACCCAAATCAGGTCATGGTGGCCATATATTTGAAAGAGGGGCGACACTTTCTGGGAAGCAGAAATGTAAAGAAGGCTAGGGGTTATCCTAAGGGGAACCCTTACTTAATCTTCAAGCTGAATGCCAGAGAACACAAAAGTCTAGACAAATAACATATTAGGGGCAGGGTGTCAGGGAAAATTTTTTTTGGCTAAAAGCAAATGCAAAAGTAGATTAGGATGATTTGTTAAGCTACCGCATTGATCATGGGATAGTGACAGCAGTTAAATTTTAATAATTGTATGCCTGAAACCTATGTAATCCTTGCTAACAGATGTCACCCCAATAAGTCTAACAATAAAAATGAATTAAAAAAAAAAATTTTAATCTCAACTTTAGGACTCCTGGATTTACTCTCTTAGGTACTAAAAGAGGTTGGTGGACGTGTAGGAACAGGAAATGTAACAGAGACAGGTCGATAGACAAGGCTGTACTACTGGCCCCCTGGCAGTGGAGAACAGGGTGGGTTTGCACCCCCCCACCCCACCGCCAGTGTGGGCTGGCTGGATGACAGGCTCCCCTACTCTCCGGTTAAAATCCTGGTGTGCCTCAAATTTCTAATTTGTTATCTTACCCATAGAAACTCTATATAAGTCCATCACCTGGGTAGATTCGTGCAATCAATAAGAACACAAAAGAAAATCAAATAAAGGTGAGAGACTATTTCAGTAGAGACACAATAGTAATTGCAAGGACACAATGGGAAGATAGAACTGTGTCAGCGTTCTTGTCTTTAGGTTCTCAGAATCGAATACCTGAGCCAAGGTGTAATGGGGCATCCTCTTGCCTGGCTCACCCCTTTATATCAGACTTCTCTCTTAATGTCTTTCTTATCTAAGGTCAGTGGCCTCTAGTGCAGGACAAAAAATGTGCCCATCGGGGTGGGTCTGAGGAAAAATGGCTGAACAACGTCAGACTGAAACCGTGGCTGTGTGTAGAGACATTGTCAGTTGTGATTTATGGCCTCTAGTGCTTCTGTGTCATTTATTAAATGCTTTCAAACTATTTTTAGATTAACATAAAAAGAAATTTAATTTAGATACCCTGTTCATTTTTTATTTAAGAGTCAGGAATTCAGGGTAAGGCAAGGCAGATTAACTTTGCTAAGCCAGTATAAGCCCAGCAAATTTTAAGCAAAACTGCACATTGAGATCCAGCATTAAAATACTTTAAATTAAAATTTTTTTCAAAATAGATTACTTTTATGGACCTCTTCTTAAGTAATTACAAGTGCCTTTAATTCTAGAGAACTACTTGGTGACTCAAATAATTTAAAATTTGTATAGGGTCTAATATCTTTATCTTTCAGATGAGGCAACTGAGGGCAAAGAATTTAAATGACTCCCCAGATGCAGTTTTGGCCACGACAAAAGCAGAACCAGAATGCAGGGATTCTTGAATTCCAGGCCTGCACTTCGTTGCATAGCTAGCACTGGAGAGTTGGCATTTATACATAGGCAGTGAGCTTCCAGACCCCAGGCCCTTCTGCACCACCTTTTACTGTTTGTCTGAATCCAGCCAGCCTCTCTTAAATCTCAGGCCTCCGCTCACCTCACTACAGACCACTTTACTTTTGCTTGTAGTGTAGACTTGCAGCTTGTCTCGATAAAACACCATCAACAAATAACACACAAATGAGAATTGCCAGTAGATACATAAATTGAATCTGCCATCAGAAACAGACACAGTTACTTTAAGATACAGGACAAAAATCCCAGATTTGCAATGTTCTCTTATTTGAAATTAAATTTTTGGATGGTCTAATGAGCCCTCACTCCAGTGCATGGAGGAGTTTCAGAAGTGCCTGACACATGTCATTAAAACAAATGACTCTGGCTCAGATGCTGAACAAGTTCATTGGCTTCAATAAATCGTAACATTTCTCATCTCTCACCTGAATTGGGTGCACATCGCCCCAGTATTCAGGGAAGAGCGGTGATTGACATCTCAGAACAAGACTTATTTTTAAGTTGAATAGTTTCTTTCTCCTTTCACAAAGAATACAGATTAATTTTTCATTAAGTACATATGGAGATATCTTGCAGTGATACTTTAGAAAGCCCCATAGACATAGAATAATTTGCCTCTACTCCATCATCAAATGAAAATGAAATGCTAGTTTGGGGACCAAGAAAGATAGACCACGGCAGTTGAATTATTCACTTTTGAAGGTTTCCAGTTCAAATGTTTTGCAAGCTCGTTTGCAGCTGGGTTGCAGCAGGCTCCATCCACGTCTGTCTAATGAAACTCACGCTGAAAATCTCAGTTGGAAGTTCAAGGAATCAGGGCCATTCATCAAACCTCGTCATAATTATTTAATAAGCAACATTAAATGTTCAGTCAAGTCTTTAACTCATCAGTTCAGTTATCACAGTTTAGTGCATACAAACATCATTTACAAGGTTTCCCGCTGAATGGTGGATACAAATAAACCCCATAAATTAAAGCAACCCTCAAAATAACCTTCCCCTGCTTGCCTGCCCCCGCCTTACCTTTTCTGTGCTTCAAAAGGGCTCCTCAAATGGGCTCCCTGACCAGAAATGTGTGTGTTTGGGGGGAGTTTATTTGGCTCGTGTCATTTGCAGTGTGTGTGTATTTGCAGTGTGTGTGTATGTGTGTATTTGCAGTGTGTGTGTGTGTGTGTGTGTGTGTGTGTGTGTAGATGAGAATTGTTGCCTTAGGAGACTTATACAAAGAAAGTTGGTGCTCAAAGCTTTGCTTGGGTTCCTCACTTCAGTGGTACCAGTGGTTCCAGTAAAGTGACTGCAGCATCTCTTGACTGTCATTTAGTTGGTCAGGGATCAGCAAGCTTCCACTGCTTTCTTGGATAGTGGAATAAACAATGGTTGAGGAGCCATGAGATCTAGGTTTCCACTCCACGTCTGCTATTTAATTTCTGTGTACCCCTGTTTTCATGATCTCTCCATGGATGAGCACAGTATAGTGCATTGAAATAAAATATTGATATCTTGCATGTAACAATGGGATTTGTGGATCTGTTGTATTAAAATGTGCTCTTGAAATTGCTATTTGAATTGTTTCAAGGCATTATCAAGCATGGTATGTTTTCCTTTGCTTTCTGTTCAGCAGCCTCAGTGGGTCCCACTGGGCTTCCTTTAACTGCTCCTCAGAACAAGTCTCTCTGCTCATAAGATCTTCTAATATGCTATTCGCTCTCCTCAATCAGTATTCTTTTTATGATCCCCTCCATCACACACATCTAGTCATGTTGCATTTATGTTTCAGATTTCAAACTCACTGACCTCCGTGAACAAGTCCCATCCACCCACCCTTCCAGTTTTCTGCTGTTATAACACTATGTTCTCTCCTTTCTTGCACTTATCACAACAGTAAACTTAGATTGTTTTACTACACCTACTGATTGTCTCCCTCGCTAGTCTATTATAACTGCCATAAGGTCAGAGAGTAAGTCTGCTTTGCTCACTGCTGTGTTTCCATTGCATCACTTAGTGCTCAGTTCACGATAGGAGACAAGTGAGTGTTTGTGGAAAACCTGGCTTCCTCCTGCTCCTTAGGTTGAACATGGAGTTCGTAGAAATCATTTGCACAGGAGGGCCTGTGGTCTCATCACTTCACTTCACAGGACAGATTATGGCCTCTGTACATCAGTTGGTATCTGGTCACACATTCTTGACAGACTTCTGCTGCATCTCTGGAGGAATCATAATTTTGGCTTAATAAATTTACACCTGAAAAGAACATTGCTAATACAAGTCTGTGAAAATTATTGAATTTCCATCCAAGAGAAAAGGGGCAGCAGACATTACTGGCTTAGGAGTTTCTAACACTTGTCTGAGCTCTGTTGTCATTGTTAATTGTCTGAGATGTTGGGCAAATCTCTGCTCTTTGCCCTGCTATTTCCTTTCCCATATAAAGGTCAGATTTGGCTAAATTATCTCTGAGATCCTGTGCCACACTCCTTTTGTGCTCTTCTGCAAATCTTCTAGGTCCCAATTCTAACTCCAATGTCTGCTACATGGGCACGAAGGCTTTGGTTGGCTCCATGCAGGAGTAACTCCTTGGGGCCTTCGTGCCTTGGGACCTACCTTATATAGCACATGCTTGTAGGACCCTGCTTGGCACTCAGCATGCACAACCTGGAGGTCGCCTTGTATCACCTGGAAGACAGTTCTGAATGCAATTCACAAGACTTCCCCAAGGCAACTGCAGGAGTGAGAGTGAGTGAGTGGCCCTGTGATGGCCAACTTAACACATCCTTTATCGACTTTCCCTCCTTCCACATTCGTTGTCTCTTTCCCTCACCCCCCATACTCTGTCCCCATGCAAGCCTTTGTGTTAGCCTCTGGTTTGAGTGTCACACAGGCTGAGAGAGGCATCTTCCACAATCAGGGTTGTTGGCTCTGTGATCTAGTGGAAGTGACTCTGTGAGCATCTCCTTGGTGGGACCACCAGGACTAGATAAATTCCTGACAGCCTTCTGGACTTTCCAGTTAAACCTTTGAAAGATGCTAAAATAATTATTGGATAGCCTTTCAGTAGAACTTACATTTTTAGGAAAGTCAGGAAGGATAAAAATGAAAGGATTATACTTAATAACCGAGAGCAACAACAATGTTACTTTCTTTTTTATTTATTTATTTATTTATTTATTTTTTTAATTTTGGTAATTTTTTTTAATTCATTTTTATTGTTAGACTTATTGGGGTGACATCTGTTAGCAAGATTTACATAGGTTTCAGGCATACAACAATGTTACTTTCTAAAATCATTTGGATTCTGAACTGAATCACCCTCTTTCAAATGGTGTGTATTCTTTAGGATAACTTTCAAAGTTTCTAAGAAATGATATGTTCACATTATTTTTCTTAAAGATTATTTCTCCATAAGTGTATATTGGGAGCTTTCAGAAGGAACTATTCCACACTGGTGACAGGTGTGATGAGGTGGTGATGAAGTTAATGTGGAGAACATGTGGGAGAGGGGCGGAAATGCGGGAGGGAGGCTACAGAGGAGGTGGGAAGAAGACAGAAGAGGCGCGATGTTATTCAGGGCTCTGGGATCCCTTAAGACAAATCTTTTTATTGAAGTTTTCATTGACTTCATTAAATTGCTATTATCTCCAAATACCAGATAAAACCATTTTCATAAGTAAGTCCTCAAATACATTCCACAGCAAAGCAGGGAAGAGGAAGGAGATGACACTAAGTTCATGAACCTCTGCTGAGTCGTTCATAAAATGAAGGTGTTGGATCGCTAGGAGATCTTCTAACTCTCTAATCGAAGAACCAGATACTAGAAAATCAAAGTCTATGAGCTCAGACACCACTATTCTTTCTGCTGCTGTGCTTTCAGATAACAAAGACCATTCTTGCGACTTGCACAGCCCGTGGTTACTAGATCAAACCTGGTTATCCATTCTCGCAGTTTGTGAGGTTGTTGTAAAGATCACACAAAACACATGTAGCACAATAACTGGCACACACAGAACATTCGTGAATTTTAGCCTTAAACTTCCATTGTAAAATAAAATATAAATGGTTGCTGTCTGGGGAATTCTTTTGTAATGAAGATGGGCAGAAAAACAAAATGATCTAATTATTAAAATTATTGGCTCAGTAAGCAAAGATGCAGCTGCAAGTCATTTGAAAACTGCAAAAATGTTGACAATAAATGCAACAGAATTTAAGAGTATGATATAGAGGGCAAAATGGCCATTTTTATCGCAAATTTTCCCTCCATGGCACATGTTAATGACATTAGCCACAATTCATCAAGGGTCTACAGTGTGGCAGGCATCGCTCTGGATATATTACATGGAATTTCCACAACAACCTTACACGATCACTCTTATTGTTACCCTATTCTTAGAGACAGGAAACGAAGACACAGAGAGGTGAAGTAACTTGCCCAAAGCAGCATGGCCACCAAGTGTGGGAGCTTGGATTTGAATCTGAGCAGTCTGGCTTCAGGACAGGTGTATTCAACCAATATCTTATACAAATTCTAAAGTAGGCCAAATGCAATTTATAAGTATATGCTAGTGAGAGGAGCACATTATTACTCAGTAACCAATCAAACTTCACGGCAACTTGCTAACTCCATCTTCTATTACTCTCCAGTCCCACTCAGTGCTCCAGGAAGCAAACATTTCTTTAACAGCCTGGCCTGTACCGCTCTCAGTCTGTGTTTCTGAGACATTGCCTCCAGTGTCCTTTGTACTTGTTTCACCAAATCGAAATATACATTTTCTTCCATACCTGTCAGAGGCTCAGTTTTTTCAAAGGGGCTTCTCAAACTGTTTTAGTTAAAACAGTCTTCTCTTCCCACTAAAATGCTACGACTGATCTTCTTTTTTAAATGCATTTTACAGGTTTTAATTTTTAATAAGAAATATCAGTTGCTATAACCCATATGAGCAAAAAGGTCCTTTTTCTTTTTTTCGTTTTGGTTTTTTGAGTGGGGGGGAGGTTGGTTGTTTTGCTTAGACCAAACAGCGAGAAAACCACGTGGATTAGCCCTAGCCTCGTGACTGATTCGTTTTGTGCTATGAACTCACAAGGAATCTTTGTGATGGAATTCTGAGCACCTGTGTGAGTCCTTGGCTGACCCTATGGTTTTGGTCATTGTAGCTCAGGAAGCTGTTTATTGGTAAGCTGAGGAACTTTGACCAAAGTCCCCTTGTTTTCTTCTGTGCTAGTTTTGTCCATTTTTTCTTATCTATTCTTTTTTCTTTTTCCTTATTTCCCCTTATTTTACTTATTATTTACTTTATTATTGTGTTTTTCTTTCTTTTATTTTTTTCTTAACTTTAAGCAGACCTTGGGACCCTTTGTCTGAAGGGTGCAGGAATGTAAGCTGCCCCGGTATTCTCTCAACAAGGCTCCCATTAAAAGGATAGCCAACACTTCTACTGCCTTCAAGAACTTCGTCTCCCAAATAACTGCTGAACTTAAGTTCTAAAGGACTGTCAGGAGTCTCCTGGCAAATGAAGAGAGGCAAAGCCCACTTGACCTGTGGCCAAGCCATGGCCCACACTGGTCAACACTTCAGAAACTGGACATTTTCCTGAGGCTGCTTCCCATTTCTGCTTTGCTCTGTTATTTCCCCCATGTTTGTGGGGGAGGGGAGATTGGTCTTCACTTCACTTCTTCCAAATCTTGTAAAATTAATGCTCCAAGAAGAGGTAGTATAGATATTCTGTTGTTTTGCATCCTACCTACACAGAGGGGGCTGTTGATACTCCAGTTTATTAAGAAGCCTGTAATAATGTATTTGGATTTAATGAGAAAAGACTAAATGGGAAAATGATATAAGAGAATTATCACTGTAACACCCAACAAGAGCAAATTATCACATGTGAACCCTAAGGCATATTTAAAAGGGATATTAAAAGTTATTCATAAGGAGCCATGTTGTGGGGTGGACATGCAGAAATCGTGTATTACCTCCTTATACAAACTCCCCAAACATTTTTGCAAGGACCAATGGGAACATTTCATCCTGTTGAACTGTGCTAATTATGGCCAAGAGGTTCACAGCAGATTGACAAAGTCATGTGAACCAGATTGACAAGAGCCAGAAAGTGACATGGATTGTGGTCCTCCAAATCTTAGTGAGTCACTTTGCTCTGTGGCCAAATTTCCTGACTGTATAATGCAAGAGTTGGGCCATTCCACTGTGATTTTTTTTTCTTTTTATAACCGTGGCATAGAATAGTCATTCCAAGAGACCTGATGGAGCTATGAGCTGTTTAGACAGCTTGAGGTTCCAAAGGGTGCTCCACGGAGAGAGCCAAATGTCCTGGGGTGCCCAGAGAGAGGATATATAACAAGAGTCAGCAGCCCAGAGTGATGGAAAGAATGACATGCAAGGTGATTTTTAGTATTAAGTTTCAGGTTCCCAAGTACTGGGCATTTCCATTTCAGTCGGTGAATTAGAGATTTCAGAAAACATTAGACTAGAGCTTCTGCATGGGATTCTAGAAGCCTAAGGAACATCCCAGAAGACCCACAGGCACTGATCATTCTTACCTTGTACCGATTTGTGAGTCCTGCACTTATCATCTCGATTAATATTTTGCATTATTCTAAATACATTTTATCACTTTTTTCTTCTTCCACTTGTATGAGAAAATACAAGTTTATATGTATTGAGTTTATAACGAAGCTTTATTCATCTTTTATGTCCAAAGTCTTGCTTATTTCTGGATAAATATTAATATTTAGGACTCAATAAGTATTGATAAACTGATGACACTACCAAATCAAAGTTGAAAGATTCAGTAGTGATTAAAGACTTGAGCTGGGTCTTTGTAGAATGTATTAATTTAAATATACATAGAATGTGGGGTAAGGATACAATATGATTAAAGGCAAAGGGAATGGACATAAAATCGAGAAGCTGGGGTGTGGGATTGGGCATGAAGTTTAGTGAACAGGCTTGCACCTGAGGGAGAAGAAACACGCCGAAGTATAATTTGTTCATTTATCAGAAGTCCTATTATAATATTGGCATTTGTGAAGGTTGCATGAACACGAGTGATGTAATGTGTCACGTGGTTCACTCGCTGATGTCATTGGCGGGTGTGAAGAACACCATTGAGTCGGTGTATTTATGTACTGAGGTACACTAACCACTAACAAACATACGGAGTTTAAAAAAAGTTGAAGGAAGAATATGCTTTGAAGAGTGTTCTGGTTTCCATTGCTGCACAGCGAAATATTCCCAAAGCTTAGTAATAGCTCAAAACAACAATGTATTGCTCAAGATTGTACGGGTCAACTGGGCTCAGCTGTGAGGCTATTCTTAGGCTCTGTCATGCAGGTGTCATCAAATAGTGGCTGGGCCTGGAGTTACGTGAACGTTTGACTCAGCTGAGCATCCAAGATGGTTTCCTAGCGGGGAGCCCAGCTGGACTTTTCAACTGGAGAGTACACATGTGGTCTCTCTTGGCAACTTGGCCTTCAGTATAGTGGCTGTGTTCCCAGAAGGAGAGTCAACAAGTGTGAGTTCTAAGATATTTGGGTAGGAGCCACAGATTTTTATGACCCACCATTGGAATTCTTAAAACCATTTCTTCTACTGCATTCTACTGGTCAAAGAAGTCACTCAAGACAGAATAGATTTAAATGAATAAATAGGAATTAACTTTCTTTTGATGTGAGGAGGAGTGTGCATTTCTGGGGAGGGAAGGAATTGATAGTGGGCATCTTACACTATCTACCATGGGAAATTTCAAAAACCATTTATAACTGGATAATTCTTATGTCATTTGTTGATTTAAGAGGTATTTCTTAATGACCTGTTACATCTAGGGACTGTAATTGCACTATTGCAGTAAACAAAGATTTTGACTTCAATTTCATGTGTCCAGTTGGCTGGCCACTGAGTGCCCGGATTAAATATTATTTCTGGCTGTTTCTGTTTCTGGCTGAGATTAGCATTTTAGTTTGTGGACTCAGTGAAGTAGATTGTCCTTCTCAGTGTGGGTGGACATCATCCAGTATATTGAGGACCTGAGTACGACAACAGTCAGAGAGGTGAGGAATATGCCCCTTTTTCTTCCTGCCTGATTACATAAGCTGGGATGTCTGTCTTCTCCTGCCCTTGGAGCTCCTGGTTCTTAGTTCTTCAGACACACTAAATGACACTATGGGTTTTCCTATATCTCCAACTTTTAGCCTCATAATTGTCTGTCTGTCTGTCTGTCTCTCTCTCTCTCTGTCTCCCCTCCCCCTCCCTTTCTTTCCTTCTCTCCCTCCCTCCCTCCCTCCCTCCTATGAAAATAAATAAATGAGATGAAGATTAAAAATAGAGAGTAATGGGGCACTAATTTAGAGGGAATTGTCAAGAAGACCTCTCTTGGGAGTTAAAATTACAATGGAACTTTGAAGTGAGGGACCAAGTTGTGCTATTATCTGAGAAAGTGTGCTCCAGCCAAAGAGGCAGGGATGTGCTTGGCAGAACATCAGAGAGTCCAGCAAGGCAAGAGTGGAGTGAGAGAGAGGGAAAGTGGTTGGAAATGAGTCTGGAGAGTTTGTCAAGAACCGGATAATTTAATACCTCATAATTATGGAGGGAAATGTATTCTAATTTTTATATTCTAACTCTGATGAGAAATCATTGGAAAACAGAATTATGATATGATCTATAGTTTACTTGATTCAATATAGCTGCTATATGACTAGAGCCTAGATGGTGGGGCGATTGAGAAATCAGGAACAAGAATGGGAACAAATAGACCCGTTAAGGGGTCTGTCATAGTTCAGGAAAGAGTTGATGGTGGAACATCAGTAATGAAAAACTTAAAGTAAGTTTAATTCAATAATGTTTTTCAGTTAGAGCCAGTAGAATTTGTCAATAGGTTGGTTTTAGGAGGTAAATCAAAGATAACACCAGGATCTTGACTCTGAGTGAAAGGATAAACGGTGGAATTTTCCAAGACAAAATTGCTGCGTGAAAAACAGGAATGAAAAATCAGTCGTTTTTTCCCTTTTCTTTTACTTTGCATACAGTTAAATGCAGAAATCTTAAGCGTACATTTACCAAGTTTTGATAATTGCATGTATCTGTGTAATACAAACTCTGATCAAAACATGGAGTATGACTGTCATCCTAGAAAGTGTCCTCATGCTTCTTTCCCATCCATCCCATCCTGCTTCCACAACGACGTTTGACGTTTCCCCCACTGTACACTCCTTTTGCCTATTGTAGAGCTTCATATTAATGCACCATATGATTTCACCCACTTCAGAGATGTGCATGGTTTTTGAAACTATTAATTCCATTATCTTTATTAAATATTCGTGTGAAGATGCACATAGTAAGACTCAGTTAAAGGTGGCCATCACGGTTCCATACTGACAGAGATAGTGGGTTAGGTACACATGAGGATGTAGGTGAGCCGTCCTGCTGGAGGTGTGTTCTGTGCACAGTTTGCAAAGAGATGGTAGTTTTAATTAGATTATTTGGGAAATGAAACTACAGTGACAACACAGTGTTCTTTGTCAGAAATCTGTTTCGGGGGGGGGAGCAAAAAATTGGGTGAGTCTTTTTATGATAGATCTTGGGGAAGGAAAAAATAAGGCTGAGAAGTGTCAGTAGATCTATAAAAGACTGGGGAATTTGTTCTCATAAGTTTCTGTTCTAACATCTATTGGATCATTTTAGGCTTGTGGTGGAGAAACAGACTCAATACACGGAACTTTGTCCTTTCAACGCAGCTTTGTGAAACCATGATGAGAGGCTGAAGTGTGACAGTGCCCTCGTAATGTGAAAGAAATTGCAATTTTTAATCGCTTGCCTTGGGTGAAACAGTGGATAAATGCCTCTGAAGAAGAGATGGTTGTTATTCGGTGCAGTTTGTGGGTGGTCCGTCTGCTTGGCACACTCAGGCTGGAGCTCTGCAAGGAAGCCAGAGGCAGAGTTCCCATCCCTCTACCCTCTTTTCAGAGGGAATTGGAGAGGGGGGCCTAATCCTGGAGCTGATATCACAGTTGGTCACCACTCTGCCCTTATCTTTTAAGATAGAAAACACCAAAGAAAGTCCATTTAACAATATATTACTTGTTAGGTATCTATAGGGAGTGATTTGAAAAAAACTAGAAAACTTCAGGCCCAAACTAACTACTACTCCTGGAAATCTGTTATGTTTTACATCGGAGCGTGAAGGCTTTGGGGATTCGGGGGGTCTCAGCTGTCTCTGTAAATACCTTTGGGAGGGAGAACATATTAAGCTCTCATCAGCTGGGGGATTTATTTCATTTATCTGAGGGCAAAGCCCTGTGGGAGCCGGACACAGAAAAGAGGCGGTGGTGCTCACATGGGAAAAGAACCTTGAAGTGAGGGCCTTTTGCAAGGGGTACCCCAGAGAGACGGTATTGACTTGAACATTCCTCCAAGGTCTGGATATCACTACATTGGGGTCCCCTCTGAGGCCTTCACTTTGTTCCCCCGCCCCCACCTCATCAGTGTGGTGCAGGCTGTATCTCTCGGCCATTATCTGAAGCACTTGTGCACAGTCATCCATCAGGAAGCATGCCTTTCTCTCTCCTGCCCTCTCTCTGTCCTTTTGGCTCGCCTTCTTTCTGCTCCATTTAGAACTGTTGACAAGGCATTGTGCGCTGCTGACTAGTTCGCTTTTTAAGTTTAGTTATTAAGCGGCTCCTTTGTTGTTATTGTTGTTTTCCACAGCACTGGATCTTAATAGCTGCTGAACTGCAAATAATGAAAAAAAGCAAACAACTAGAAAAATAAAATGTTGAGAAGGAATATTTCCCAAATAATGACACCTGAGTTGGCAGAGTGGGAGGCGTTTCTGTAACATAGATCGCAGAGGAGATGACTGTTAAAATCTTGGAGGCTGGAATTCCATTAGTGGCAGTGGGGAATTAGGGTGTTTATGAGTCTGCTATTTTTAGTGGAGAAAACCAAAGGATTGTAATAGCACTGGCTTGCTACACGTTTGAGGCATTCATTGGGCTTAGTGGAGACAAGTGTTTAAGTGAATAATAGAATTGGAAAAAGACGGTAACGTTTGTGGTGTACATGCTGTGTGGGGGTATTTGGGCTCAGTGGAGAAAATTGATAATGAGGACTTTTATAAAGAAGATGATAATGGGGTAATGCCTTACATCTTATACATTCCCCCACTGGATTATAGTTAAAGACAAATAGGTGAATATGGAGAATGAAAGTAGGCCTCAATTAATTTAAGAACCACATTTCTAGTCAGCCTTCTCTCCCGAGTTTTGTTTTTATTACCATGAATAATAAGCAATTTGGGGACTTTATGAGCCATATATTTAATATGAAGGAGGAAGGCCTATTATTCATATTTCTGACCAGAATAGAGTAATTAAGGCTAGCAAGAACAAAGGCTAGCTATGTACAAACACAGTTATTATGCCGAATGTTCTTCCTCAACTGTAGTGTAACCAGCTTTCTTTAGCCTGGCACAGGATGGGTGATAGCTGTACCAAGTAGTCTTTTTAGATTTAGAATTGTTCCAAGCCTGGAATTGGGTAATCTCAGCCATGATTTCCTGACTAAGGACAATTGGGAGGCATCCCTTCAGTATTTAGAGTTTTTGTTAAGATGGTCACCTTGGGAGCCTCAGCTAAAATTAGATCTGATCCCCCAATTTAACATTGAAAAGAGAAAAGACTCTTGAAGGCCCTGGGATTGTTTGCCTTACTGCTACAACTTCCAGGTGTCCACAGTATCCAGAGTCACAGACATACTAAACTATACTAAATCCTTCCCTCTGGGAGACTCAGGACTGCTATAGGATGTATTTGCACAGGAACCTATCCCAGCCTAATTAAACCCAGCATTACCTTGGAACATCTGGTTGGAATGAAGAACCTTGGGACAGTAGGAGATGCAGAGTCTGGAAGACAGATTGTGATGGGACTTAACACTGAAACAATTAAATATAAGCAAGTTTTCGAACACTTTTACATGCCAGACACTATGCTAGGTGCTTTATGTACATTTTTTCATTTAATCCTTATAATTACTATATGAGATAGGCATGATGACTCCCACTTTCAGTTGCAAGGAAACTGGCATTCAGAGATGTTGAACAAGAACGCAATTGCTAAGTAGTCATACCAGTATTCAAACCCTTGCCTGTCTGACCTGCATGGCCATATTATTAACTGCAAAGTTGAGTTTTTCATCAAACATAAGAATAACCTCAACATTTATTTTAGTTATTCATTCACCCCAGACCAACAATTTGGGACACACTTTGTGTTATGAAATTTCATGCTGCCTTGTGTGAGTTAATGCTGGACATGTATGCAGTTTAGCCTATTATATTTCAATTCATCTATTGTAATCTTTCCTGGAGAAAGGCGGGAGGAGTGGTTGGTCAGGGGAAAATCCCTCATTTACCATTAATTTGTGTAAAAAAAATTTCAATTTGAAATGTCTAACAAATTGAATTAAATTGAGAAAGGTCATAAGCATTTATCAGTTGAGGTCACCAAGATGACAGTAAAAAAAGTAGTTAGGGAGTTGATTTTGTATTAGCTGGCAAGCCAACCAGGTCACTCCATTAAAATTCTAAGAAAACCTGAATCGCAGTGCTGCTCAATGTGACAATTAAATGTAATATGTAATTTCTTCTACTACCCATTACACAGATGGCCAAGGTAGCCACTCAAACTGAAAGCTGTAGGAATGATTAATGGAGCATAGTGCAGCATGTGTGTGGTGGGGCCATGTGGTTTATTTCATTACATCTTATTAGTCCCTGCTATTTTCCTCTCCTTGGTGGCCAAATCTCAACTTTCAGTTGTAAGCTGAATTCTAATAAATTTATCCAATCTTATTTATCATTGATGTGTAATTAGCAATTGTGCCTGGCTCCCCTGTTTCCTATTCCTAACATTGATATGCCAACCAGCCATCACATCTCAAGAGCATCACATATAGGGTTATTTTACTTGACAGGTTAAAGTTACACATATATTTGCTTTTATCTTGAGCAAGCACATGAGCAGGCTCATTGAAAGCCCTTTATTTGAATAGTCCACTGAATTGACTTGGGTGCAAGGGGACTTGCCTTCATTTTTGTCTTGTGGCTCGTTGCTATAACACATGGAAGCAGTCATGTCCTAGTTTGCTCTAAGAAGAGATAGTTCCATGGCTAATCCCAGGAGTCCCTTCCTAGGAGCAACCAATGGTCCTTGAGTCCAGTAGGTGAAGATAGTATCTAGAAGTGCCATTCATTTCCAGGTATAATAGGACTATATATGGAAGCAAAACTGGCATTTTTTTGAATGATGTAATAGCAAAAATTCAAACTTCTAAATTGAACATGGTAATGGAAGGCATTGGACTAAATTAAAAGAAAAATATATAATCATGAACTTTATTTTTGCTACCAATAAACAGGAAGAAATTATTTCCTACATATTTTATAGATGAAAGGATATTATCCAAGGTACAAAGAGCTATTAAAATCAATGTGAAAAGCATCATCACCTCAGTTGAAAAAGACTCATAAATATTAGGTGTAAAAAACAGCAAAAAAATCAATAACATCTTTCTTGCCAAATTTTCAGATTTTAATAATGTTTTTAAGTGTGAAATACATTATACCTTTTAGAGTACATACTATTAATATTTTTTGTTCAGTAGCCCCATCCATCTTAAGATGGCGAGAACCCAGTGTATTTTATTTATTTTTTCCAGTGTATTTTAAATCCCCAGCATATTCTTTCTCTTAAATTTCCCTTTCCTTTGCAAGAAACAACTGCAATTTTCAATATTACATGAATAATTTTCTTGTTTTCATTAATGGTTTTTGCTGTATATGTATACATGGCTTAACAATGCATCATATGGATTTGCTTGTGTTTAAATGTTATATTGATAGAAGCACACTGTGTGTGTTCTTCCCGGTGTTGTGGGTAAAGCTGTGCTCATTTTTATTTCTATGTAGTATTCCAGTATTAGACACATGTCTCCTTTTATTTATTCATTATATTTTTGGTAGACAGTATAGATTGTCTTCAGACTTTGCTATCACCATTAATACCACCAGAAACATTCTCATAGAGTTATCCTGGTGCACCAGGACAAGAACTTTTCTTGGGTAAATATGAGGGCTGACTGGAAAGTATCCAACCATGTAATATGAAAAATAGAGGCATTTATGGCTGGATTTTTTCCAGGTAGACTTTGTATATTTAGGAGTAGAATGTTTGGGTCATAAGCATTAAATAGGATAATCACTTAGTATATTGTTTAAATTGAAACATTTAAAGGTAGTATTATTAATGAATATTCTAAGAAAGCAGGGGTAAACTGGACACACCAATATACGGCTACCCATATTATGGTGTATGAGCATGTTCAGATTTGGTGGTTAATGCCCAAAAGTTTTCCTAAGTTGCGCCAACTTAAACTCCCATTAGCCATGTCTGAGAGCTTGCTCTCCATTTTTACCAAGGATATTAAATGGATTACTTTTCTGCTAATCACTTTTTAAAAATATTTTTTAGTCATTCATTTTTTTCTCTTTTCTGAAATTATTTATACAATAACTAGTCATATCTTTTACCCGTTTTTCTATTAGATGTTTGCTTTATTTTCATTTTGCCTATTATAAGTTTTCCTATATACGCAGAGGTATTTCTGAGTTATTCTATGTTACCAGTCCATATGGCTGTTCCCATGACAATACAGGATTATCTTTATTACTATAACATTATAATAAATTTCCTGAGGATTCATTTCACTGAGTCTAATATTATATGCCTATAAATAGTTATGGAAAATTCACAGCTAATATCTCTATTTGCATCACCTCTCCATTACTCTCTTTATCTGGAAATTGAATTGGATGCCTGTTAGATTAGACTTCTTTATTCCCTTCATCCTCTTTTAGTGGCTGTTTTGTACTTCTTTTCTTTAGCTGAGTAGTTTCTTCAGAACTCTTTCAGTTCATTATTTTTTTGGTCATCTATGTCTAACCTGCTGTTTTTAGAATTTCAGAATATTTTGAATTTTAGATTTCAATTCATGTTTTTAATCTCTAGAAAATCCATTTAGTCCTTTGCCACTATGCCTTATAGATTTTAAAAGCCTCTGGTTCATTCATGATAGTTTGTGACCTCTCTTTTATTTGTTTAACTTTTAAACATATATTTTATATTATTAATCGGATAATTTCAATAGCTATAATCTTTGCAGTTCTGATTAGTATCTTTTTCTTTTTCTGCTGATTCTCATGCATACTGTTTGGTAAATTATGATTGTGAAACTCATTCCTAAACTCATGTGAGAAGAATATTTTACTTTCTTTTTTCTGGCTCAATATAAAAGCAGAACAGAGTGACTGGTTTTTCGTTTGTTTGTTTTGTTTGTTTTGTTTTTATTTTTTGTGGGCAAGCATTTTGTTTTGCTAATTCATCAGTGAATGTGTCATTTTTTAGGTAACCTACCTTTAGTCAGAGATCACTGATTCAAACTCCCTTGGGCTGCAGGTTATTCTTTTTCCTATTTCTGGTTTTTTATATTGTTTAAACTCAAGCAAGTTCTAGATCCAATTTGCTCACCCCAGCAAATTACTCTCTGGTCTGTCTGAAATATAAAGAATGCAGTATACAAAAATTTCAGAGTATGTGTAAGCTATGTTTAAAAACATGACTATTCAAATTAGCCATAAAGCAAAACAGATGTCAGTGGTTTAAAATTACAAAGAATATGTTCTTTGGTAGCAGTGGATTTAACCTAGAAAAAACAAACAAACAAACAAAACACAACTTTAACTATAAAATGCGCAACATCTTGGAAGTTAACCAATACACTTTTCAATACTAAACATGTTAAATGAGAAATCACAATGGAAATTGAGAATTATTTTTTAATTGAATGATAAGATATGACATATCAGATTCTGTGAGTTGTCACCAAAGCTGTGACTAGAGGGAAATTCATAGCTTTAAATGTGTACTTTAAAAAAATAGAGGAATATCATTGAACTAAGCATTCATCTTAATAATTAAATCTAAATGAGTGAGATAAATAATAAAAATTAAAAAGAAATTATTATAGAAATGTATTGGAGAGATTTTGAAAATCTAAAAGTTGCCTTAGTTAAAAGGATAAATTGATGAATTTCTGGGGGCCAACAATTAAAAAGAGAGAAAGTACAAATCAATATTAATGGAAATGGTAACATTGTTTAGATCTTAGGTATTGTAGGATGGTAATAGAAAAATACTAAACAACCTTATGTACTAAATCTGAAAATTTAGATGAAATAAGAGTATCCCTAAGGGGAAAAAGCAATAAATATTACACAAGAGGAAAACCAAAACCAAAACAGACTTAGAAATTTTAAAGAAAAAAAAAAGAAATTTTAAAGGAAATTCATTCATAAAGAAATTTGGAATATTATATGGCAATATCATTGAATTATTCCAAATATTTAAGAAATAAATAATTTCAGTGTTATATAAAATGTTTGACATAAAGTCAAACAAGGAAAATAATTTTAATTTTTTGTAAGACAAGATAACCTGCAAGGATTCTACCAAAATATTAAAATAACAATTGCTTCATGAAGGTAGACTTTTAAATACTGAATAAAACATTATCAATAAAATCCAATTATACAGAAAATTTTCACAAATAAGTTGTGTTTAATTCTAGAAATTCAAAGTTGGTTTCATATAAGAAAATTAATAATTTGTACTTTTATAATTAATGGGGGCACACAATCATTTCAATAGGTACAATAATGATATTTGAAAAATATTAAACAACATGTCAGATATGACAGGTATGTTGGAATCAGCAGATTGGAAATGTCAAATGACTATGCTTAATATGCTAAAGCTAAAAAGTCTTATAGATAAAATAGTATGTAAGAACAGATGACCAATGTAATCAGTGAGATAAGGATTCTAAGAATCAAGAAAATTCTAGAGATTAAAAACATTATAACATAAGTAAGACTGCCTTGGATGGGGTCATTAGCAGGCTGGATGTGGTTGAGGAAAGAACCTCTAAACTTGAGGATGTATCAATAGAATCTTCCAAAATAGAAAAACAAAGAGAAAAAAGCCTGGCAAAAATATTAAAAACAGAATATACAAGAACTGTGGGACAACTACAGAAGGTGTAACATGGATAATGAGAATAACAGAGAGTAAAAAAAATGAGGAATAAAATAAATATTTGAAGCAATAATAACTGAGAATTTTCCCAAATTAATGTCAGACACTGAAGCACAGATCCAGGAAGCTCAGAGAACACTAAGCAGGTAAGTGCAACAAACAAACAAATAAAAATAAACCACAACTACACCATCATTTTTATTCAATACTGTGTAGGCAATTGAATGTTGTCTATAAAATGATAGGTGTATCATTTTCGAACTACAGAAGTCAAAGCTAAAATATATAGAATCATAGGGAATACTTACTAACTCATTCTATGAGGCCATTACCTCATGTCAAAATCAGACAATGACATTGTAAGAAAAAGAAAACTACAAGCCAATATCTCTCTTGAGCATAGATGCAAAAATACTTAACAAAATACTAGTATATCAAATCCAATGATGTATAAAAGGAATTACACTTCTTGACTAAATGAGATTTATTTCAGGTATATAAGTCTAGTTAAATATTTAAAAATCAATGTAGTCCATCACATCAATGGGCTAAAGAAGAATATCACATGATGATATCAATAGATGCAGAAAAAAAACCACATTTGAGAAAAATCAACATTCATGATAAAAACTTTCAGAAAACTAGAAATAGATGGGACTTTTTCAACTTGATAAACAACATCTACAAAAACCATACAGCTAATGTCATACTTCAAAGTGAGAAACTACAAGTTTGTTAACTAAGATCAGAAGAAACAAGGCAAAGATATTCCCTCTCCCTGTGGCTTTTCAATAGCATACCGGAATGCCTAGCTAATGCAGTAAGACAAGAACATAAAAGAAAAGTTACACTGATTTGGAAGGAAAAAAATCCGTCTTTGTAGATGACATAATTTTCTATTTAGAAAACCAGAAAGAGTCAACAAAAAGACTCCTGGAACTAATTAGCAATTAAAGAGTGGCAGTGGGATATAAGAACAATATATGAAAGTAAATCACTTTTCTATATACCAGCAATGAACAAGTGGGATTGGAAATTAAATACACAATGCCAGTTAGGTTAGTACTCAACAAATTAAATTTTTAGATATAAATCTAACAAAATATGTGCAAGACTATATGAGGGAAACTACAAAACTGGTGAAAGAAATGAAAGAACTAAATAAATGGAGAGATATTCCATGTTTATGGATAGGAAGACTTATATTGTCAAGATGTTAGTGGTTCCCAACTTGCTCTTTAAATTCAGTACAATTCTAATAAAATTCTGAGTTATTTTATGAATATTGACAAACTGATTCTAAAGTTTACATCAAGAGACCAAAGACCTAGAATAGCTAACTGAGTATTGGACAAGAACAAAGTCAGAGGACTGACACTGTTTAACTTCAAGACTTACTTAACAAAAATTATAGTAATCAAGGTAATGTGGTATTGGTAAAAGATTAGACAAATGGATCAATAAAACAGAAATAGAAATCCCAGAAATGCATCTACATATAGTTAACCAATCATTAAGAAAAATAGCAAAAGCAAATAGCTTAATTTTTAGTGAATGGTGGTGGAACAAGTGGATATCCACATGCAAAAAATATTGCATCTAGATACAGAGAAACATTGTATTATTCACACACAAAAAAATCCTCAATATGGACTATTTACTTAAATATAAGCCATGGAAAGACAAGGAGGAACTTGAAATGTACATTACTAAATGAAAAAAAGCCAGTCTGGAAAACTATAGAGACAATAAAAGGATCAGTGGTTGCTAAAGGCCTGGAGGAAAGGAGGGATGGATAGGTGAAGCAGAGAATATTTGTGGAACAGTAAGACTACTCTGTATGATACTATAATTGTGCATACATGTCATTATATACTTGTCACAATACCAAGAATGAACCCTAATATAAAGTGAACTTTGGATGACAATGATGTGCTATAGCTTCATTGATTGTAGCAAATGTACCATTCTGGTACAGGACTTTGATTTGGGGGCAGGGGATATATGGGAAGTTTCTGTACCTTTCTTTTAATTTTGCTATGAACCTAAAACTGCTCTAAAAATAAATCTATTAAATAATTCATATGGATAAACAAAGGGGGCAGATAGAATTTAGACAGTGTTGAAGAAGAAAAAAGAAAATAATATATTAAATTTTGTTATAAACTGTCAGTATTTAATACTGAAGTTAGTGTAAGGATAGACAATGTAATGGATAGAATAGAAAGCCTAGAAACAGCTCATGTATAAATAGACTTACAAATATACAATTCTTACAACAAAAATAGCAATGCAAGAATGTTGAGAGGCTTTCTTCCCCATAAGTTGTGTTGGTTCAACTAGATATCCATAGGGGGAAAAAAAAAAAAAAAAGAAAAGAGAGAGAGACTTGAAACTTACTTTTTTCTAACAAAACCAATCAGACAAATCAGGGTGTTGTAAATCTAAATGTGAAAGTTAAAAAACACCTTTTATAGTACATAAGAATATACTCATAAATTCACATGTGAATTGTGCACTTCTCTCTTTCCATGTTGTACTTCAACTAAAAGGTAAAACAAATAAAGCAAACCAATTTAATTTAAATGAAAAGCTTATTTGTTGCTTTTGACAAACTAATCTTTTACCAAATGCCCTATTATATCATCAACATTATTAAAATATTGATAGCCTGGTCAGTATTAATGCTTCATTTGAAAAATAAAGAATTACAAATCTGACTTCCTGTCCCTGTGTTATATAGTCAGGGGCAAAATCATAACGTGGTTCTTAAAATTCCCACCTAATTCTTACCACTCTCAATTTCCTGCTGTTGCATAAAAGTTCATGTGACATAGCCTAGTGCTCCATCTTCGACAAATGTTCTTATCATCATTGCTGTTGTTCCCTCCCCTCCAGCAACACAGGCCCACCAGCTGCTCCTCAAGTCTTCCTTGTTTTTCATCCCGTCTGCAATGCACTTCACTGAGGTATCCAAATGCCTGGTTCTTCGACTTCATTCAGATTTCTGCTCCGAGATCCCCTCAGAGCAACTTTGGTTTTTGTCTACCCATCCAAAGAAACACTTTCTGTTCCCACAGCCCACTTCATTTTCCATCGTAACACTTGCTGCCACATAAAAGTGTACTGCATATGTATTTGCTACTGATTATGATCCCCCTCAAATGTAAACTCCACAGGGGAAGGAATTTTATTTTGTTCATTGCTGCATCTTTAGCACCCCAAACAGTTTCTGGTCCATATTTAAATGCATGCATGCATGAATGGTTCACATGCAGTAAGAGCTGGCAGCACACCATCTAGACAGATTATATTGTTGATTGGAGGTAATTTATTTGAACTAACAACACAAGACACTGAAGAATTTGGTGTTAACCCACCTTGGGTTTATTTGGGCAATCTTAAAACTCAAAACCTAGATTTGACCATCCTCCTCCTTTATCCTACAGTGTGTATGCTAGTGAATTGCACAGTCCCTGGTGGGAAAACGTTAAACAAACAGAATTTAGGGTTACTATGCTATTAAAGCCAGAAGTACATCATTCATTATGTGAATAAAATATATAGGGAATAAAATAGCCACACAGTAATGGGAGTTTTATTCTCTCTCTATTCCATTTCACTCCCTCTCTATTTTACTTACGTTATGAAATGATGCTTCAGCCGCTGGCTGATAAATGTTGATTAATCTGATGGAGAGTTGGATTTGTTAGCGGGCAAAAGCAATGTAAATAAATCGAGCAGGTGAACGGGAGTTCACAGTGTCATTTCTGAGATTAAAGAGCCTGTCTAGCCCTCCAAGCTCACTTATTACAGTCAGGATGCATGCTCTTCTTGTAAATAGACAGAGGAAGCCCCTTCAAGTAGCTCAGCAGACCTCCTTTTGTGTTGTCTACTGTCTGTCCCTTCAGCAAGTTTCATCTCTTGGGGATTGACTAGACTGTCATTTTTTTTTCTCCTCCAGGGGCTGAAAGTTGAGGGAAGGGAGGCTAGAGAGAGTAAATAGGTTAGTTTTTCATTTTTTGAAATAATCTAGTCAGCCAGTCAATAACTGCACTAATAATATTCAAGAACTTAAAATATGCAAGGCTCCAAGTTAAATGTTTACAGAATAAAGCCATAAAGAGAGCAATGAAAGCAACAATAGTAATTAACACCTTTGTATAGTAATTTACCTTTTATAAAGCACTTTACTTATTATTATATTGGTTAATGCTTAAGGTAAATCTTAAACGTAGTCATTATTATTATATCTAGGTCAGCCACGTGTCAACTGTGTTGCTATTCCTTTGAAATGCATTGCCCAATTATCTAGGGGATTGATCTTCCCATATCATGTTCTACAGGAGATTCTGCCTTCCTCAAAATGTGTTACAAGTCTCTGGGAAGCTTATGATCTTCTTGTCATTTCTGGCTCTGGATCTTGGCTCTGCTAAAAAACAACAACAACAACAACAACAACAAAAAACCACTCCCTACCTTCTCACCTCCCATAGCTCTTTTCCTACAATTGTTCTGTTTCATATTGGCTTAGGTATGGAACTCAGACCTGTTTCTGCAGTTGTCCCCCAGGTAATAAGCCACACCCTTGAACACAGCTTTGGCATGTATTCATGCCATACCTTAGAAGTGTTGGCATCTATACCCCTTGAAGACTCCCATTGTAGCTTCTAGAAATTCTTAGTTTGTGTTGCCTATTTTTTTATGTCTCATCCAAGAAATTGTGCCAAGACCAAAGTCAAGGATCTTTTTCTAGGAGTTGATGGTTTTAGGTCTTACATTTAAGTCTTTGATCCATTTCAAGTTAATTTTTCAATTATAGTTGACATAAAATATTATGTTACTTTCAGGCATACAACATACTGATAAGACATTTATATTCCTCATGATGTGATCATTATGTCTAGTAACCATACACATTTTTATAATCTATTGACTATATTCCCTGTGTTATACATTACTTATTTATTTTATAACTGGAATTTTGTACCTCTCATTCTCCTTCACTTCTTTAACCCATCTCCCACCACCTTTGCTTCTGCCAACCATCTGTTTGTCCTTGGTATCTATGAGTTTAATTTTGTTTTGTTTGTTCATTTGTTTTTTTAGTAAAATTATATATAAGTAAAATTTATATAAGTAAAATTATACAAGTCATTATTAGAAAGCAAAAAATCTGATTAAAAAATGGACAGAGCACCTCAAAAGACATTTCTCCGAAGATACAGATGGCCAACAGACATATGAAAAGATCCTCAGTGTCAATCATCAGGGAAACGTAAATCGAAACCACACTGAGATGTCACCTCATACCTATGAGAATATCTATTATTAAAAGGTCAAGAAACAATAAGTACTGGAGAGGATGTGGAGAAAATTGAACACTCATGAAGTTTTGGTGGGATTATAAATTGGCGTAGTCATTATGGAAAAGAGTATGGAGATTCCTTTAAAAAGTTAAATATGGAACTACTATATAATCCAGCAATTCCACATCTGGGTATTCATCTGTAGAAAATGAAAACACTAATTAGAAAAGATATATGCATACCCATGTTCATTGTTGCATTATTTACAGTAAGCTTGTCCAACCCACGCATGGTTTTGAATGTGGTCCAACACAAATTCATAAACCTTCTTAAAACATGATGAAAGTTATGCACAGACCTGCTTTAAGCTCATCAGCTATCATTAATGTTAGTGTTTTTATGTGTGGCCCAAGACAATCCTTCTTCCAATATGGCCCAACCAAAAGGTTAGTCACCCCTGATTTATGGTATCCAAGATGTGGAGGCAACCTAGATGTCCATCAATAGATAGATGGATAAAAAAGAAGTATATTCAACAAGATTTACTTAGCAATAGAAAAGAATGGAATTCTGACATTTGTGACATTGACGGACTTAGAGAGTATTATGCTTGGTGAAATAAGTCAGACAAAGATATTTTGAGTTAATTTTTGTGAGAGCTGTAAGAAATGGATTCGATTTTATTCTTTTGCATGTGAATGTCCAGTATTCCCAACACCATTTACTGAAGAGACTGTCCTTTCTTTGCACTCCTGTCAAATACTAGTTGATTATATATGTGTGAATTTATGTCTGGCTCTCTATTCTAAAATAAACAAGTGAACTACATTGAACCAAAGAGCTTCTATACAGCAAAGAAAACAATAAATTGAAGAGGCAACCAATAAAGTGGGAGAAAATATTTTCAAAACATATCTAATAAGGGGTTAAAACTCTCAATATGTAAAGAATTCATATAACTCAAAGGCAAAAAATAAAATAATTCCATTAAAAATAAGTAAAGACCTAAGTAGACATTTTTTCCAAAGAAGATATACAGATGGCCAAGAGGTATATAAAAAGTACTCAACATCACTCATGATCAGGGAGATGGAAATCAAAACCACACTGAGATATCACCTCAAACTTGTTAGGGTAGCTATTACCAAAAATTCAAAAAGTAACAAATGTTGTGGGGTTCCTGGTGATATAGTGGCTAGGCTTCAGCTCTCTCAACACCATGGCCTGGGTTCAATTTCCAGCCAGGGAACTACCAAACAAACAAACAAACAAACAAACAAACAAAGATAACAAACGTTGACAAGGATGTGAAGAAAAGGGAACCCTTATAAACTCTTGGTGAGAATGTAAAATGGTACAGTCATTATAGAAAACATTGTGGCAGTTCCTCCAAAAAAGTAAAAATCAAACTACCATGTGATCGACCAATTCTACTTGGGATATATATCCAAAGAAATTGAAATCAGTATCTAGAAGAGGTATCTGCAAATATATGTTCATTGCAGCATTATTCACAGTAGCCGAGATATGGAAAAAACCTAAATGTACTTCAACAGATGAATGGATAAATAAATTGTGAGATATACATACATATTTTCAATGGATTATTATTCAGCCATTAAAAAGAAGGAAATTCTGCTATTTGTAACAACATAGATGAATCTGGAGGGAAATAAGCTAGAAAGAGAAAGACAAATATTGTATAAGAGTTGTATGTGGAACCTAAACTAAAGATGATTTCATAGAAATAGAAGATAGAATGATAGTTGCTTGGGACGGGGGTTGGGGATGGAAATTGGGTGATGTATGTCAAATAGCACAAATTTTCAGTTATCAGATATGGTATAATTGAAAGTACTTGAAAATAGATTGTAAACATTCTCATTGATCCGCCCCCCCCCCCCCCAACATACATGAGTTGTTATCTGTGTTAACTATGTGAGGTGATAGATGTGTTAATTACTTTGATTATCGTCCTGTAGTGTATATATATAAATCATGTTGTACATTTTAAATATATGCAATTGTATTTGTCAGTTATTCCTCAGTAAAGTTAAAAAATAACTCAGTTATATCATTTCTGAGGTAAGACAGGCCAACACCATATTAAGAAAGAAGACAACCCTGACTGCAACAGGCTGTATTCATATGACACTGTTGTTTGCTTTACATCAGCGGTGTCCAACCTCTTGGCTTCCCTGGGCCACATTGGAAGAAGAATTGTCTTGGGCCATACATAAAACACACTAACACTAATGACAGCTGATGAGCCAAAAACAAAACAAACAAACAAATGGTCACAAAACATCTCATAACATTTTAAGAATTTGTGTTGGGGTGCATTCAAAGCCACCATCGGCTGCAGGTTGGATATGCCTGCTTTACATTGTTATGTAGAGAGGTTCAGTCTCAAGTGTTATTCAACCTTAGACTTTCAGAATTTGTTCCCTGTGAATGTGTATTAAAAATCATGGTTGGGAGTTCCCTGGTGGTGTAGTGGCTTAAGGCTTCGGCACTGGCACTGTCAACACTGCGGCCTGGGTTCGATTCCCAGCCAGGGAACTACCCACATACCAAAAAAAAAAAAAAAAATCATGGTTGTAATGCAATCATGATGTATTCCTAACTATACTAGGATGTAGAAGTTTTAAGACTTTTCTTTTTTTGCCTTCAACTAAACTAAAAGCAATGACTCTTCCTCAGGCTAGCCTGTCAGCCTTTGGAATGGAACTGTACTAACTGCTCACTAGACTGGAACTGAACCCTCAGCTCTCCTGGGTCTCCAGCTTGCTTCTTTAGATCTTGGCACCTGCCAGCCTCCAATCATATATGTCAGTTTCTTATTATCAATCAATCAATCAATCAATCACTCAATCTCTCTCCCCATATGTATAATATAGCTAGAAATTGTGTCAGTTTTGTTTATCTGAAAATGTCTTTACTTCACTTTTACATTTGCAAGATAGTTTTGCTGGATATAAGATTCACGTTTCTGTTGTAGTTGTTATAGCACTTTAAATATGTTATCTCACTGCCTTCTAGTCTTGGTTTTGTTTTGATGGTAAGTCAGCTGCTAATCTTACTAGAATTCCCTTTGAGT
This sequence comes from Lyroderma lyra, assembly GCA_004026885.1. Lineage (NCBI taxonomy): Eukaryota > Metazoa > Chordata > Mammalia > Chiroptera > Megadermatidae > Lyroderma > Lyroderma lyra. The sequence goes on from PVJL010001598.1 coordinate 245,101, forward strand.
GATGAGTCATTTTTCTCTCACTGCTTTCAAGATTTTCTCTCTGCCTTTGGCTTTTAGCATTTTTATGATGATGTGTCTGTTTATGTATTTCTTTGTGTTTATGCTACTTGGAGTTTATTGGGTTTACCAAATAAGGTAAGTGTGTTTCTTAAAATTTGAGAACTTTTGAGTATTAAATTCATTGAATATATATATACACATATATATGTGTGTGTGTGTGTATATATATGTATTTTGTTTTGTTTTTCTGCTCCTTTCCCTCTTTCCTCTCCTGGTACTCCCAATATGTGTATGTTGTTGTGTTTATTGGTGTCCTCCTTTCTCTGAGATTACTCATTTTTCTTCATTCTTTTTCTCTCTGTTCTTTGGGCTGACTAGTCTATCATTCATTCTTCAAATATGCTAATTCTTTCTTACGCTGTATACCTCAGATGTACTATTAAGCCCCTCTAGTTTTTATTCTGTTCAATTCCTGAATTTTCACTTGGTTTTCTTATAGTTTCTGTCTCTTCATTGATACTTTCTATTGGACATTGTCATCATATCTTCCTTTACTTCTTTAACCATGGTTTTCTTTAGTTCCTTAAACATATTTATAATGGCTACTTTGAACTATTTTCCTCTTAAATCCAACATCTAGTTACTCTCACATGTAGTTTCTGTTACCTGCTTTTTTCCATTGTATGGGCCATACTTTCTTTCTTTGCGTATTTTGTAAACTTTCGTTGGGAACTGGACATTTTGTGGTGAATATATTGTAGTTACTTTGGACACTGGACTCCCCTTCTGGGACTTATTTGCTTGCTTGTTTGTTTAATGATGGGCTGGGAAGTGTTTTACTTTTTGTCTTAGTTATCGTTTGTCTCTCTCACTAGAAATCATGCTATCTGAGGGCAGGATTTCTGTGTTATATTTCTTCATTGCTGCAGACTCAGTACCTAAAAGAGTGCTTGGCATATTGTAGTCACCATATTGAGATTGGCTTAATGACTATTATGGACTATGAAGTTATGGGAATTCCAGATAATGGATGCAGTTATCAAAACTGAGATTTAAAATAGTCCTAAAGTCCATTTTTATGAGTGGATTTGGTCTATTTAAATGGGTTATAACTAATTGGATATCTACTAAGAATTCTTCCCTTTTTCTCCTTTTCTTTGTTCTTCTCCATTTTGGTTCTCCTCCTCCTCATTTTACTTTATTTTATTTTTTTTTATTTTCCTTGCTATACATGCTATTTTCCTTAACATTAATTTTTAGAATTTTATCTAGAAAAAAATTCTCCTTTTCCTGTTGAATCACATATTTAAAAACTTGGAAAAGCTTCTTTTCATGATTTCTCCAGAATCTTTCAAGAAAATTTCCATCCTTTGTCAAGAACTCTAGAAAAGAGAATATACCTTTTAATATTATATTTTATTTTCCCACATTTTATCAATCTTTCTTTATTTATCTGGAGAAATAAAACTCTCTCTAGGATTACACATTTAAAAAGATTCTTACCCAGGGCTTCAGGACCCCAACAATCCTGTTTTTTTTCTGATGGATGGTATGATTTTTCAAAAGACATCACAAATGGTAGATAAATGAAACTTGGCAGGCTGTTTGCCACATTTCAGTTTTATTTTTTAGAAAAAAATGTTTTTTCTTTCAATTAAGTAGGTTAGTAAAAAGTTACCAGCCATCATAATGCTGAGTTTAGTTTGATTTATTTTCATCAGATTACTCTCTCCTTAAGATTTAACACAGTAGGAAAGAGCGAGAGAGAACAAGATTTTGATTGATGGAAATAAGAAAAAAGGGTAAATTTTGAACAGGCAGCTTCACTTGGGGAGGATGTCTGTTGGCTTCCCTGCAGTCAGGGCTTTGAGCTAACCTGGTGGTTATACAGGTAAATGGCCTCTAGGGGCACACAGGACATCCACTGTGAGAAGAAAGCTGAAAGGAGAAAAGGACCATAAACAAACTTTGTTAACTGCACAGCTCCAACACTGGTCAGTGAATTCTCTTATGATCAGACTTTTCCACAAACCCCAAGGGGTCTTTGTATAGTCAGGGTTAAATCACTTAATTATAATCTTTTACTTGTGCAGTTTACATACTTGCGTAGTGATTGGGTGATGGTGCCTATGGCACCTTCACAAATGGTAAAATAATAGGCAGTAAAATAACAAACTGGAAGCTCCCTCTTTGTCACATTTGTTGCATTGTTTATCACATCTGTTGTTGTTTTTTTCTTGAACAGTGTGATAATCAATTATTCATGACAGAATGATAGCAGTTTCATAATAATCTCACTTGGAGATGAAATCACCCTGTCCATTGAGGTGCCCATAGATTCTGCATCACTAGAGTAATAAGTCACTGTTAAGCATTCACCTGCTCTGGGCATTTCTCTTCATCTTATTTGTCCAGACTTTTAAAAATTACTGCAGAAGAATTCTGTAATAGTCACTAAAGCAGATTGTAGCACTAGTCACTGTGCCATGCTTAATAAATGACTTCACTGCTGTGTTCCAGCAAATAAATATAGAGTAATGGATATTGGGGAGACAGAAAGTGCAATGGGAAACACTTGAAATTATTATTATTTTTTTAAGGATAGAAATGTCATTTAATTGCCCTATTCTCAATTGGTTGGTCCAGGATAAGGTGCGGGTGGGAGAGAGGTCAGAACTTTATTTCTAAAGAAGCAGTGACTAGCTCAAGTTCACAGCTGATGGATGTCTAATGTGCCAGTGGAAATAAAGCTGATTTAGGGGAAGACAATGAGGTCTGGTAGAGTTCAGGGTAATTCTTCAGGGATCAGGCGAATCATCCTCACTGCTAAATTAAATTGAGGTCAGACACAACCCTGGTGATGAGCGGTAAGAAGCAACAACTTATTCTAAGGAAATAAGCTTGAGGCATTTAAAAATTTCCAATTGGTCTTTATGCTTCCCATATTTATTTGGTATCAAATCTGCTGTCTCCAAAATTGGCTTTGGTAATTATTTAGACATTTTGTATTTATCTTGGGTTTCAATTTGCAGTTGTCTTTAAGCAAAATTTTTTGAAAGCAATGTCAAAATCTGGAGGCTAAATTTCCTCTTATTTTTTTCTAAGATGCTATGGGTTGATTTCTGGAATTTATAATACCTGGACTGTTTGATGCATTGGGAAAAGGCTGGCTTTAAGTAAAATGTACAGTTGCCTTCATAATTAAAACTTGTTCTTAGATGCTTTTGTTTCTACTAAGGGCAATGAATACAATTACAGGAAAGATCTTTTGTAGGATATTGGAAATGTTCTAAAACTGGATTGTTGTGATGGCTATACAACTTTAACATTTACTAAACATCATGTACACCTTCTATGGGTGGATTTTATAGTATGTAAATTACATCTCAATATAACTTAAAGGAATACAATTACAGAATTTCAAAATGATAAGATATCATAAAGCCCATCACTTCATGGTAAACATAAAGAGTACTTTTCTCCCCCTTAGCATCTATGTAATTACTTCAGTGATAAAAGCATCACAGTGGAATTTTAAGTTCATGAAGACTGGGAACTGGTTGTTTTTTACATGGGGCCTCCTGAACCCTTTGTGATAGACGAGTTCGCCTGCTGACAAATAGAATTGATGAGGGTTTTTAGTTATAAACTCTTGGTTTCAATTTTATTTTTTGAAATGACTATCGTATCCTTGGTTTCTGGATTTTGTTTTTCCCTAACTGAAAGTCATCTCTCCAGGAATTCTCTCTGTGGTGTGGGAGAAATTTTTATGCCTTATCTTGTCCTGCAACATCTCGTAAGCACAGTGATACATCTTAAGGAGTGTTTGTTTCCAGGAATGCAGACAGGTTTTCTCTGACATACCAATTTCAGTCCATTGACATTGACTGTCTAGAGTGATGTGTTGGAATAAAATGTCATGACAAAGGGGTGGCTGGAGACAATGAGGCCAAATTATGATTCTTTTACATCTTGATCATGGATGCTTTTGGTCTGAAAGAGGAAAACTATGAACAACTTTAAATTCAGTTTCTTATTACATCAAAAGAACCTTGATTTCTTCTTGATTCCCAACAGAAGTCTGTCATCAATTAATAAAATAAAAAGCTTTGAACACTACAGTGGAAAAATGAAGAAGTTTTAGAGAGCATGGATTCAGTTTTATAGTTGATTCATATCATCTTCTGTATCTACTTCAAGGCAAATAACATCATAATAACAATAATATTCCTTGAATAAATGACACAAATAATATGTTTTACATTGATGGTTTAGTGTTACCCCTTCAGTGTTGTAAGGAAGTTAAAATAATTTGAAATACTATTTTATTGCCTCGCTATGGCATTGGATGCTATTGTCTTTGTACGCTCAGTCACAAATAATTGGCAAATGAGGAAAATATTATTACTGTGTGTTTATTAACATGTGGGTGTGTTAATATTATATAAATGAAAAAGTAACTTTATACTTCACATTGAAAATTCCTCAGCTTTTTAGAGTCTAGGGACAAAAATAAATGTTAATTAAATAGTGATCATAGATGTTTAAAAATTAAATGAGAAAGGATCTTAAGTACATTGTCATATTTTTATTTTTTTTTTATTTTTTTTTTTAATTCATTTTTATTGTTAGACTTATTGGGGTGACATCTGTTAGCAAGGATTACATAGGTTTCAGGCATACAATTCCACAGTGCATTGTCAACTTGATGCATAATAAGTTCACCACCTAATGTGACCCCTCTTTCCATCCCCTTATATTTAGCTTCCCCCCTCCTCTCCCAC
>PVJL010001599.1:0-42989 GCA_004026885.1 Lyroderma lyra
TAAAAAAAAAAAAAAAAAGAGGCCCTAAATGACCTAATCCAAACCCTGACAGATTGAGGGGAGGGGTTGTTGTGAATGTCTACAGCTAGTCAGGAGGCTTGAGAGACAAATCCTTTGTGGGAACTTCCTCCCTCTGACACTTGAGTGTGTTTGTAAGACTCAGCTTCTGGTGGACTTAGAAGAACAGGATATCCTGACTTAAATAATAAAGGCAGCCAATGTGAGAGCTCCAGATGAGAATCCCAACTACTTTTCCTGTTACCTGAATTAGCTACTCTGTTCAAAAATAAGATCCAGCCTGCAGTTCTCTGCTGTCCTCAAAAGATAGACCCCAAAAAGCTGGGCTGGTGGGAGGACAGTGGCACAGTGCCTTCTTAAAGCCTGGAGCAAAGGGGCCTGGCTCATCACTCTGGCTCAGTAGGCTCCACAGGTGGGTATGTGATTTTGTCACATCTTATAGAGGGGCTTTGCCAAGGTCAGAGGTGAGGCAAGAGCTATCTGCCCTCTGCTGAGTTTTTGTCCCTCATCCCAACTGCCATGCTGTGAACTATGAGTATGTGCTCCTCTGCTCTTGGAGACCAGTCATTATTCTCTACAGACAGAAGCCTGGCTGCGACTGAGTCTGAGCTTGTATTCGATGCAGCTGGGGACAAAGCGTGAGCCTCTTCCCCTTAAATCAATAGGGCTCCCAGGAACCAGAGAGCACACTTAAATAATGCAAAATAATTGTTATCATTATATAAGTTACCAATGATAAAAACATCATGCTGGGAAAGAAGAAATTGATGCTTTAGAAATGAGAAGATATATTTAAGTGGAGTCAACAAAATGAAGTAACTTCTCCAGTAATCCTCAGTCCTTTTGATTCCCTCAGTGGCTAGCTGGAAGGCAGATGGAATAATTAAAAGACACTAGAGTCACCGTGGGGCTTAACTGCTCTCCTTCCTCTAAGAAACAGAAATCCAGAAGGATATTCTCACTTTCCCTATGGGAAAGGCCTTGGAAACATCTAAATATCTAAACTAAGGAGTGTGTCTATTAGGGTGTGCGTAAGGTGATTTCTAACAGCACCGTAAACCCCCATCCTCATTTCCAGACATGAGGATTACACTAATTTCTTCAGACACAGAAGCTTAACATGCTAATGATTTTTTGCTGGGGGTCCAGTAGTCTGAATGACTAATGGAGATTCAAAAGCTGCCATCAAAATACAAAATTTGTTAAGCACAGATCCAATTCTGAGATTCTTGATTTTCAGCATTAGGAAAGCAGATTACAGAGTAGCTTCTGTAAATGCATTAAAATATTTTTTTGTTCATCAATATCTTAAATGACAAACTTTAAGATCATGTAAGAAAATTCAACAATAAATAAGGTTATAAGGTGATTTCCTGGTCCTAGTCCTTAATCAGCATTAAGAGTTTCTTACATATCTTCCTAGCAAATTTCTATGCTTATAAAAGAAAGTGCACGCGCACACACACACACAACCAACACACAAATTTGTATACACATGAATATATTTGTATTATATATGTCTAATCTATTTATCATAAATAAATAGGCACCTAACATGCATTTTATCCTGCAACTTTTTTTTCTTTTTATGTTTTATTTTTTTGCTTTTTGGTATGTGGGTAGCTCCCTGGCTGGGAATCAAACCCAGGCTGCAGCGCTGACAGCACCAGCGCCGAAGCCTTAAGCCACTACACCATCAGGGAACTCCCAACTTTTTTTTTTTTTAACAATTAAGAGTACGTTGGACTTTTCATGTATTAGTATAATTGGCCTGCTACATCTAAGAAAATAGTTTCATATAATTCCAATATTTCTATGACTATATTTTAACCAGAACCTTGGCAATAAACATTTAGGTTGCTCATGGTTGGTTTTGTTTTTTTAAGTATGTGTTATTTAATTGACCTCCAATATGTTGCATCATTTAGCACTCCCACCAATGGTGTACATGAGCACCTGTTTCTGAATACCTTATTGTCACTGAGAATTAGCAAATAGATTTAAATATTTTTTTGAAGTCTGTCCTTTGCAGTGGGAACGTATATACAGTGGAAATACATGAAGTCAGCCCATGTACCTGAGTAAACAAACTAGTATTCTTGGGTCATCGTAAAAGAAACTGTGCAGAGGCGTCACTGATTGGTGATTTTCTGCTTTATTTTCTGCAGATTTGGGACTTGGAAAGGATTTTCTGATACAGTGCTCCAAGCTGTGAGTGTGTTCACAGACTAGACGGTGATGTGCCACTGTGCTCTATGCACTGTGCTAGGCCTCTGTCGCCAGGTTCTAGGGCACTTGCAGTTAACATCCCCAAAGTGTAAGGCTGAGATGGTAGTTTGAGATGCTCACTAATCACTGTGCTTAAGCATGTTTTGTGTGTGGGTGGGTGGGCGGGGGGAAGACAATTAGACATCCAACTTAACAGGTCAGAGACACATTTCCCCTCACTGTAGTGATACGGGGCTTACCTACCATCTCACCTCTCCTACCTTCCTCACACTGGAGACAGCTCTTCCCCAGAAGTTTTGGATCTTGGCAAGAGGCCACTCCACCTTTCGTCCTACCATTGCTGAATGAAAGACAAACTGAGAAGCAGAGACTACTAAATGGGGGAAAGAGAATAAGGTGTGGGGGAAGGTAGATGAAAATGCCCCTTGGCTATGAAGGAAAGGCAAAGGGTTTCAGTTCCCTTGTTGACAAGGCAAAGATAGCACAGAGCACCAGGAACAGGCTGAAAATAGTGATCCTGGCAGGGCACACAGGACTTCTGAGACTGATCAGAAAAGCCTCCAGTTTATGAGGTCTCCAATATCTTTTTTCAGGCAGCAACTGAAATGCCAAAGGCAAAGAAAGCATTTTTCTGGTTACTTGATGTGCTAGCTAGCTATCAACCAGCAGTTTTCTCACACCTCTTGAGGGAGGAAGCAAATAGTCCTCTCCTATGTCGAGGAGAAGAAACCTGCTTCCTGGAAATAGCTCTGTCATATTTCACCAGAAATATCTGCATTGGTTACATGTCACAAGGCTCTGGTGATGTCCTGTGTTCTCAGAAGGAAGGGCAAGTGAACACAAACCTGCTTCAGCATTCTGGCTGCTTGGGAGCACAAAACACAGCCCTCATCCTATGTATGTGCTTATTTCTACACCCACCGCAGTCTTTGTTTCTGGCACCCAGAAACATTTTTCAATAAACTCAAAAACGTTTGTTCTTTTTTGTACAATGTCTAGTTTTTTTGGTTTTTGTTTTTTTTTTTATTAATCCTTACTTTAATATGTCTATGAATTAGTTTGGTTTTTTGTTTGTTTTTTTTTTTTTTTTTTTTTTTTTTGGGAGGGGTAGTTCCCTGGCTGGGAATCAAATATGAATTCATTTTTAAATTTCTGTTATTCAGAGTTCTCTGGTGGTGTAATGGCTAGGCTTCAGCGCTCTCACGGCTGCTGCCTGGGTTTAATACCCGCTCAAGGAACCAGCCAAAAAAAATTTTTTTTATTATTCAATTACAGTTGACATTCAATAGTACTATATTAGTTTTATGGGTATAGGATAGTGGTTAAACATTTATATAACTTACAAAGTGATTCCCTTGATAAGCCTAGTACCCACCTGACATTATACATAGTTATTACAATATTATTGACTTTATTCCCTATGTTATAATTTACATCCCCAGGTTTTTAAAATTTAAAATCACAGGCGTTCCCTGGTGGTGTAGTGGCTAAGGCTTTGGTGTTGTCAATGTTGTGGCCTGGGTTTGATTCCTAGCCAGGGAACTACCCACATTAAAAAAAAAAAAAAAAAAAAAAAAATTAAAAAAAAATTTTAAATCACAGCTTTTTGTTACAGGCTTTTTAAAATTAAATTAATTAAAGCTAGGTATTAAAGAAATTCAGATAGTTACCAAATACTTTTTCTCAAAAAAAAAGAAAAAGAAAATGCCCACCCTAGCTAATTTTACTAGTGAGTTCTATCAAACCTTCAAGGTGCACTTAATATTTATCATATGCAAATTGTTCTAGAAAATAGAAAAGTTCAGAAATGGCTGACTTATTTTGGAAGGCTAAATGTCTTATTTTAAAAACCAGATAAAGACAATATATGAAAAGAAAATTATTGCTCTCAAACACTTAAGAATGTAAAATGCAAAAAAATTCATGAAGGGGTTCCCTGGCGGTGTAGTGGTTAGGTTTTGGCACGCTCAACTCCACGGGCTGAGTTCAATTCCCAGCTAGGGAACCACCAGAAACAAACAAACAAACGAACAAACAAAATTCATAAAGTATTAGCTAAACAAATCCAACAATGTATTTAAAACAAATCCAACAAGGTATTTAAAAAATTGGGAGTTCCCTGGTGGTGTAGTGGCTAAGGCTTCGGCGCTGTCAATGCTGCGGCCTGGGTTCGATTCCCAGCCAGGGAACTATCCACATACAAAAAAACAAAACAAAACAAAAAATTAAATAAAAATAAAATAAAATAAAAAATTATACATGATAATCAAGTAGTTTATTCTAAAAGAGCCAAACTGATTCAAAAATGGAAAATCTACCACTATAATTCACTTCATAAAAGAACTAAATGAGAAAAATCATCATCTTGATTGGGAAGAAAACATTTGATAAGTCTTAGAGCTTATTCATGATTTCTTTTTAAAAGCAAAAACTCTTAGCAAACTTGGAGTAGAATGAAACTTCCTTAATTTGATAAAGATTTTATACCAACTTTAGATACATCTCTTAAGGATTGGAAACCAATCATTGTAATTTAACATAATGATTCCAGGGAAGGAAAAATAATTTTCCTTCTGCCTTTCTGAGTTTTTAGCTGAGACCCTTAAAATAAAAGACAGATGAAAAAGAGAAAAACAAACAGAAGTTTATTAATATTATACCTTATGTATACATGGGAGATAGCTAGAGAAAAAAGAGTTACTCTCTGAAGTGGTTTAAAATTCAGGATCAAATACCAGCTTGGCAGGGAAAGGGGAGGAGGAGTGTAAACTTCTTAGGGGAGAGTAAATGATTTTTAGGAAAGATAAATGAGCCCTTAGAAGAATAGATGGGAGATAAGGTAGTTTGTAAGAAAATTTTTCTAAGTGTGGTGTAGATAAAAGGCAATCTTTTCTGGTTTACAAAATTCTTGGGGAAGAGATTTATGACAATTGAGTTCCTTCTGGAGGATCTGTCTTTAGGCAGATAAGGAGAGTCCAAAGGAAGCCTCTCCCTACATTTGCTGTTTTTCAAGTGCCTACAGCTCAAAATAATCAATATACCAAACCAATATCATGTTTCAGGGTGGCATGTCCTGAACTCTTACAGTCACGTTTTAGGGTGGCATTATTCTGCTACTTATCATACTATAAAGAAGGATAAAGTTATAGTAGTTGATCAGATTCCATATGTAATTTAACTTTTGAAGATAATTTGTAAAGTGTTGACAGCATATAAAAGGAAAAAATCTGTTGTGAAATTTTTTTTTTTTTTTTTTTGGTATGCGGGTAGTTCCCTGGCTGAGAATCGAACCCAGGCCGCAGCGTTGACAGCTCCAGCGCCAAAGCCTTAAGCCACTACACCACCAGGGAGCTCCCATGTTGTGAATTTTTGTCATTTTTTTGGTTGTTCAATTTCTAGCTCTTCTTTCTATATGGGAGAAATCTTTTGTTGTTGATCATAGACGTGAGATGCAATGCTTTGCTTCCCATGATGGTAGCTTATGTGGAGACATTCTCCCTCTTCTTGAACTGTAGCCCCTCTGCAGCCAGTGAGGTATATGATCTTGGCTTAATCAATGAGATGATGAGATGCTCTTGCCTGGGACTCGAATCTAGACAGATGACCCATGCTGATTTGATTGCACTAGCTATGGTAGTGTTCAATGAAGTAGTGTCCTGTTGCTTCCTACTTCTTGGTTTTTCAGAGATTCCTTGATTCGTGCATGTCTTCTAAGTTTGGTTTTCCTTTTCCGTTGATTTGTTGAACCTATGAGAACCTTCTGTAAATTCTCATTTTTCTTTTCATTTAAAAAACTTAAGATAGTTTTGTATGGTATGCAACTATGAACCTTGACTGATATACCTTTCTTTCTACCATCTAGAAGCCATCCTATTAATATTTTATTCTATTTCTTTCCATATTTTGCTTTGCATTTTTTATATAATTAAGACCAAGCTCTATACATTCTTACATGTATACAATAAAGCTCTATACATTATTTATCTAGCTTAACCTGCACAAATACTTTTTTTGGCAGGGGGGGCGTGGATAGTTCCCTGGCTGGGAATCGACACCAGGCCACAGTGTTGAGAGTGCTGAAGCCTAGCCACTACATCACCAGGGAACCCCACAAATACATTATTTTAAATACTATATAAATAATTTTTTTTTCTCTTTTTTGGGGGGTAGCTCCCTGGCTGGAGATCGAACCTAGGCCGCAGTGTTGAGAGCACCGAAGCTTAGCCACTACACCATCAGGGAACCCCCCAACTAAACCTTAAGTTTACATAATTTCCATAGTGTGCACCATAATTTCCCTATTCATGATTCTATTAGATATTTGAGTTTGTTCCCAAATGTTTGAATTATTACAAATAATCCTTCAAATAAACTATTGTATAGTTTTTCTCAGTTGTTTTCAATATTTCCTTAGGATAAATTTCCAAGAGTAGAATTATAATATTATACCGAAATGTAGGAGTACCAGGATTAAGCTTATGACCAATACATATAAAAATGCATGGGGGATCTTGAACCACTCTCCTTGCTTGAGCCCGTTCCTACCTCTTTGGAGTGTACTCTCTCTTCAATAAACTATCTCTTTGTTTCACCACTATAAAAAAAAGAAAGAAAGAAAGAAAATAAATGCATGGGAACAAGAATGGAGAAAAGGCACTATTCATTATAATCATCAAAAAATTTATTAAGAACCAACTAGAGGGAGTTCCCTGGTGGTGTAGTGGCTTAAGGCTTCGGCGCTGGCGCTGTCAACACTGTGGCCAGGGAACTACCCACATACTACAAAAAAAAAAAAAAAAAAAAAGAACCAACTAGAGATATGTCCACATTAGTCACTAAGACATGACCCTTACCCTTATAACTGAGTCAAAAAAAAATTTTCTCATCATCTAACTTGCAAACAAGATCTACCAACATATAATCTACAAAAACAAATCGAGGGCAGCATATAAACAGGACACTGTACTAGACCATGCTGTGATGGAAGACACAGAATGTTAGTTTTAGAAGGGACTGTAGCAATTTTATGTTATAAAAAAAATAAATAAATATGGAGTTCCCTGATGGTGCAGTGGCTTAAGGCTTCGGCTCTGGTGCTGTCAGTGCTGCGGCCTGGGTTCGATTCCCAGCCAGGGAGCTACCCACATACCAAAAAGCAAAAAATAAAAAAAATAAAAAAATAAATGTAAGGCAACAGATCTCATCAGTCTTTCTAGGTTTATAATTTTTTTTTTTTAATGTGGGTAGCTCCCTGGCTGGGAATCGAACCCAGGCTGCAGCATTGACAGTGCCAAAGCCTTAGCCACTGCACCACCAGGGAACTCCCTATAATTTTTTTAAGTTTTATTTTTTTTATTGTTAAATTCATTGGGGTGACATTGGTTAGTAAAAAATTACACAGGTTCCAGGTATACAGTTCAACATTATATTGTCCACACAAACTTTGGATTATGTATTCACCACCCAGAGTCAGTTCTTCTAAGTTTACAAGTATAATTTTTTTTTTGGTTGGTTCCTTGAGCAGAGATCAAACCCAGGTCACAGTGGTGAGAGTGCTGAAACCTAGCCACTAGACCACCAGGAAACCCCCATGAGTATAATTATAAAGATTTAAAGAAATAGGTAAATAAACTTTAGATCAAGATAAGCTTAAAAGTCGTTGTCCTTGGTTTTTTTCTGGCTATAGATTTATTCATCACAAAACAATCCCCTCTATCCTGAGTTGGCTGACCAAGTTCACAGCCATATCTGCAACCACCCCAGAATTTGGTTGCTGACTCAGTAATCCACTTACAGGTGTCTGTTGACTTCCCTTGGGTAAGTGTTCCAGGTTGCTTGCCCTCCAGACCTTTTGCCAGCCTTCCAGTCTCAGGATGGCTATGGTACAGGGTGGCAGGTACAAACTCAGGGGTCAGATGAGGGTAATCATGGAGATACTGGTTAGCCTTGTTGGTAAAGTACCAGGAGAAATGTCTCGAGGCAAACTATTTCTTCCTTCAGTAACCTTGTGACTTGAGAGATTGCATGATCTCCATGACATGAAGGTTGGGTGCATTCTTGTCAGCCAGCTTGTGGTGCTTTAACATGTTGACATCCTTCTTGGCCACAATCACTGCCTCCTTAACAAGGACTTCATAAATGGCAAGCTAGTTCTTTGTGGGCATCAAGACCATCTAGTGCTGGAGATGGAAAGTCAAGATATACTATTAAGGAGTTTCCTGGTAGTATAGTGGCTTAAGGCTTCGGCGCTGGCACTGTCAATGCTGTGGCCTGGATTCGATTCTCAGCCAAGGAACTACCCACATACAAAAAAAAAAAAAAAAAAAAAAAAAAAAAAAAAAAAAAAAAAAAAAAAAAAAGATATACTATTAACCATACTCCTCTATAATAGAAGTTCAGACATTCTGCATCTTAGGACCAGAAAGAATTGCTGGGAGGAAATCCAGTTCTTTTCTTGTTCTCCATAGAGGGCAATTCCCAGAAAATACACACACACACACACACACACACACACACACACACACATTTTAAAAATATACATATACATATATATATATATATATATATATATATATATATATATATATATATACACAAATTTTTTTTTTTTTGTATGTGGGTAGCTCCCTGATTGGGAATCGAACCCAGGCTGCAGCGCTGACAGCACCAGCACTGAAGCCTTAAGCCACTACACCATCAGGGAACTCCCCCCAGAGAATATTTAAAGAGCACAATTTCTGGGGAAAGTTGAGGAACTTGGGAAGAAGAAATCCTTACTTGTTCATAGTGCTAAAGAAAAACAAGAATATTTTTTTAAAAGTCTTATTTCATTTATACTTAAACTTCAAAGTGGAAAGGGCATAATGATCAATCTGTAGACTTCCCTGATCAGTCATTTCTGCTCAATTGTAAAACTCACCTTTGTACTGGCAAATTGCTGAAATTTCCAAAGGCAGTCGGGTAATTTTTTAGTTTGCCAGAGGTAACGGGACTTTACAACAAGAATTTTAAATCACTGACCTGCGAAAAAAAAAAGGCACAGAAATTTTTCCTGGAGAGTTTGAATATCCACTGAAAAATGTATCCCCATTTGGGAGGCAAAATGTAGAACTACTCTTGTTGCATTTTAGATTCTTTGAGACCAGAGCCTGGAGCTCTAAGTTTGTTGGTTGCAGCAGGAAGACTTCATGCCGAGGCCTGGAATACTGGGGCCCAGAACACTTGGCGTAAATGCATTTTTCTAGTCAGGATAGACCTCCACCCCACCCCCAGACAGCATTTCTTGTCCACAGTAGGCTACATTATGCCAAGATGAAAAATGATATTATGTTCTGGGTAGGAGAACTAAATGTGGTCATGAATTCAGCCTTTTTCCTCTTTACAGAATGGTGCCTTAGATTTGCATTAGACTTGGAGGAGAACAACCTCGGGATGAATGACTTAAGGAAATAAAAATTCCTGCTTTCAGAGCCCCAGGATGAGGTGGCAAACAGAGCCCCTGATGACCAAGTTTCAGAGATCAGTGGAATATACACAACTTTACTATTAAATACACAAGACAGTTCTGCCCAAAACAAGCCTTTCTCATGAACTCACCGCACTCACAAACTCTCTATCTTACGGGGAAAAAAAGTGGGGAGGACTTTGTGCCCCTTCTTAGCTAAATGTCCTCAGCACACAGTGGGTGCCCAGAGGACATCTCTTGAGCAGAAAGAACAGCCCTTATCTCTGAGTAGAGCACCACAACATGATCATGAGTTGGATGATTCTGATACTCAGGACTGAATCAAGCTCTGATTATACCTATTTGGTCCAATCTGATCTTTTGTCAGAAATGTCTTGCCAGGTAGGATTTAAGGAAGTTAAAAACTCCCCCACCCAGCTCCCATCTCCACAGATGAAAAGTTAAACTCAAAAGCCGGGGGACAGGGTAGTTAGCTTAATCTTACCAAATATGAGAACTTGGGCCACCAGCCAATATACAAAAAGCATACCAACACACATCTTTTAATTTCTTCACAGTCCATTAGTTAACATTCTTTGACAGAAAGAATTTAAAGTCACATGCTTAGGACCTTCTTATTTAGCCAGGCTCTCCTATGTTCATCATGCATCACCAAAAATATCTTCTGTAGATATTCATGCTACGAGATCCTTTTACTATTATCTTGGTTATGGGTAAACAGGAATTGTCATTTGAGTCATAATTAGTCTCCAGATAATTAACTCATGAACTTGTGGCTAAAAGTTTCCTTTGTTAATACAGCCTTAGATCCTAGTAAAGTAGAGCTTGCAAAAAGGGGAGAGTAGTTAATTTGGTTGGGGAAATTACTATTTGGCATATATTTCTGAATCCAATTTAACTTGATTTTACTACATTTTTGATTGGTCAAAGGCGAATAGGAGACGTTATGTAACTGCTGTCTTAATTTGCTGAGTTAGAGAAGTTTCTGGATTAATTTTTTGTTAATCTAGCTCTTTTGACTTTCTTCATGAACATTCATTCTCTCACCCCTAACTTATTTGGGGCTGTGTTTTGGATCCAGTTGTTCAAGAATGACCAAGAAGGAAATTTGGGGCCAAATTTAATCTATGAGGTGAGATCAAAACAGGAGTTGATTCTAAGCACGAAGCCAAAATGAAATCAGGCACACAGATAATGTACAAGGTGATTATGAAGTTTGCTTCTAAATTAAATGTATAAATCTGTAGTAAACTGCCTCTCTTTTCAGAGTCAGCTCAGGGCCAGCTGGTGCCTTTGTTGTTCCTTGCAGTGTAGTAAATGCACTTAAGATCTTGAGTTCAGTCATCTTTTCTCTTGATTCAGTCATCCAAGCATCCTGTTCTTGAAAGTCATGAAAATAGGGGGTTCCCTGGTGATGTAGTGGCTAGGCTTTGGCACTCTCAACACTGTGGCCTGGGTTCGATTCCCAGCCAGGGCACTACCCCCGCTCAAAAGAAAGTCATGACAATAGGACAACATATTCAGTTACCAGCACCAGCAATGGCACTCACTCACCCTATTTTTTTTTTTAATCTTTGAAGCTTTTATTGATTTCATATGATCTCAAGTTGGGATAAGTCTGTATCTGAGGATGCTAAATGCCTTACTGCCAAACCATTTTGAATACAGTCTAAACTGAGAGTGGAGGAACCTTCACTGGGATGATGGCCAAGAAGCTAGTCAGTTGTAAAAGTAGCTCAAAAAGTCATTGGCTCACTTGCAAGAATGCTAGCAGCTTCAATGTTTGCTACAAGTTCCTCTCATTAGTCAATTGTTTTTCAATTTCTTTCCCACTGGAAAACCCAAGAATGTCTCTTGCCTGAGTGTACCATTCTCAGCTGATCTCTCTTACTTTGAGATGTTAGGAATGATGCCTGGCAGCATCCCCTATGAGTCACAGGTCAGGAGGCATGAAGCCTCCCAAGTTCTTTGCATATACAGCCACTACCCTGCTTCTCTGTGACTCAGTCCACACTTTAAAAAAGGCATGGACAATGTGCCTTGAGAAAAACTTAGGGCTTAGACCCAGAAGTATCAGAACCAGAAAGGATCTCATTTAGCCTATTCAATAGAGGAAATAACCATCCTGGCTAATCTGGTACTAAGTACGGAACGTTCAGTGCTAAAATTGGGAATTCTAGACAAAGTAGAATAGTTGGTTACACTATGCTCAGCTGTTTGCAGAGAAGAAACTGAAGCCCAGCAGTTTGACCAAGCTAACAAAACTAGTCAGTGGTAGTTCTGGAATTAGAATCCAGATTCGTTGGTGCTAGAGTCCAGTGCTCTTTGTATGCTGGTACTTCTTTATATTCCCATAGTGCACTGCATATAATAAGTGCTTAAGTTTCTATTATGGTTCTTTTTTTGAGTTTAAGGGAAGTGCTTTTCACAGACATGATCATTGCTATTTAGGAATGATCTCACTAAAGATCATGAATCAATGTGGAATTAGGTCTCTACTTCTAGACTCAGAGTGAATAAAGAGTAGAGAAACTTAGTGAGCAATAACTGAAGTGGTTAAGAAAACAGAAGAATTGTGCAAAGATGAGAGACCTATGTGGACAGGTTAGTTGAGCAACACTATAGCAGGTAACAGACACAGAAATGCCATATTGGGTGTAAACACCAAAGACAAGGATGTTATTATTTCCCTGTCCTCAGAGAAAAGTATGATAGAAAGAAACACATCATCATTTTTCTGACAAGGGAAGAAAGGTAACCATGGACACACACACACACACACACACACACAGAGTAATGGCCATGTGATGGAAAATTGTATCACTTGACATTCGTGGTTACATGTTTTTCAAGGATCTCAGAAGAACCTAACCCCCAGCAGGATTCTTTGTCCTTCTAGGTATGAGATCTGCCTTGTTTTTCTCGCCAATTTTCTCCCCTGGATACTGAGTTTTTAATAAAGTAGCACAAATTAGTAGCGATCATTGGTTTGTTATACCTTGATCTTTATGATCACTTATATAAACACTGCTGTAACCCATTCAGTGCAAGAGGCACTGGTGTTGTCCATATGAGGGAACAGAGAAAGCATTAGGAATGTGACTAGCTGAGGATTAAGACTGGGAAAATGACTGTTGGAAACAAGGGTCCAGGAAGCGCATTATTTATTGTGGCCTTTACCAACTTATTTGTGAGTTAGTGCTTGGCACTTGATCTCTTTGATCTGGAATGGAACCCAAGGAAGTGGTACATGGAAAGGGAACAGCATGAACAAAATGGAAGTGACTAAGGTGTTTTGATACTCATTAAGATGGGTGTTACTCTCAAAATGGAATCCAGGTACCTACTTTTCTATTCCACCACACCTTTTCCTGCTGGTGACCAGGGACAGAGCTACCTGTTCCTCTGACTAATCCCTAAAAACGCAGGTGAACAGAGGCTGAGCTGACCTACTTTACGAATACCTGTTACAGTATTAATTAGCAAATGTACTGAACGCAGTGGTCATGTTCTCCCAGCTCTTCTGCCTTAGGCTGAAGCCCAGACTGGGAGCTGACCTTAGGATGGTGCTTCTCAAAGAATGGACTGTGACCACCCTGCGGAAGCAAGGGGGATGGCAAACAAGTGTTGGTTAGAAATGCAAATTATTGGATCTGAACCCAGGCCTTCTGAGTCAGATTTTTTGTACTTTTTAAATAAAGTAAAATGTACAATAGTTTTAGATTTTACAGAAAAGTTGTGAAGATATTACAGTAAACCAATTTTTTTTTATACATTCATAAATTGATGGACATGGGTTGTTTCCACTTTTTGGCTAATATCAATAATTCTGCTATAAATACTCATGTACAAGTTTTTTGTTTTTTTTTTAATATGGGTAGCTCCCTGGCTGGGAATCAAACCCAGGCCACAGCGCTGACAGCACTGGAGCCTTAAGCCACTACACCACCAGGGAACTCCCAACATGTACAAGATTTTGTGTGAATGTTTTCACTTCATTTGTATCTAGGAGTAGAGGTGTTGGATTATATTATAATTATGTTTTACTTTTTGAGAAACTACCTAACTGCACTAATTACATTCTTACCAGCAATACCTGAAGGTTCTAATTTCTCCACATCCTCCCTAACACTTGTCACTGTCTTTTTTATCATAGCCATCCTGGTGGTTATGAAGTGGTATCTCATTGTGGTTTTGCATTTCTCTAAGAGTGTTGAGCATCTTTTCATGTGCATATTAGCCATTTATATTTCTTTTTTGGAGAACTGTCTATTCAAATTCTTAGTCCATTCTTAAAAATTAGTTTCAGGTTTACAGAACAATTAGTGATCAGACATTTACATAACTCACAAAGTGATAATCCCAAGTCTACTACCCACCCGACACTGTAGTTATTAGAAAATTATTGGCTATATTTTCCATGGCACACGACACATCCCCATGACTTTTTAAATTATAATTGACATTCAATATTATTTTAGTTTCAGGTGTACAACATAGTGGTTAGACATTTATGTAACTTATGAAGTACTTCCCCTGGTTAAGTCTAGTACCCATTTGACACTATACATAGTTTTTACAATACTATTGACTATATTTCCCATTCTGTACTTTACATGGCCATGACTATCTTATTTATTTATTTATTTATTTATTTATTTATTTTTGGGTAGTTCCCTGGCTGGTAATTGAACCTGGGCCGCAGCGTTGAGTGTGCCAAAGCCTAGTCACTACACCATCAGGGAACTCCCTGCCATGACTATTTTGTAACTATCAATTTGTACTTCTTCATCCCTGTACTTTTCTCACCCAGCCCCTCAACATCCTGCCCTTTGGCAACCATCAGTTTGTTCTCAGTATCTATATTTCTCTTTCGTTTGTTCATTTACTTTGTTCTTTAGATTCCATATATAAGTGAGATCATATGGTATTTGTCTTTCTCAGTGACTTACTTCACTAAGCATTATACCTTCTAGGTCCATCTATGTTGTTGCAATTCTTTTCCCATTTTAAAATTGAGTTGAAGTTCTTTATTATTCTGGATACCAGACTCTTATTAGATATATGATTTGCAAAATTTCTTCTCCCATTCTGTGGGTTGTCCTTCTACTTTCTTGATAATGTCCTTTGAAACACAGAAGTTTTTAATTTTGATGATGTTCAATTATCTTTTTCTCTTGTCTGTTACGCTTTAGGTGTCATATCTAAAAAACCATTGACAAATAGGCATTTTACTAGGCATCGAAAAGATGATTATGAAATTCATATAATGAGATGTGCTAGACAGGTTTTCAAGGAAGAATACTAGAAACTCACAATGTTTTAAAACAGGGAAGTGTTCTAAATGGTTTAGGCATGTTTTTGCTCTGGGACAGGTTCTAGGGTGATTTCTGGAAGTTTCAGTATTATGTTAAGAATGTAACTCAAAAAATTAAGGAAACATCTTTTTTTTTATACAACACTGAGAAATCAGAATGATCACATTAATAATGAAAAGAAAAACAATCTGCAATGAAAAATGTAGCAAATGGCAGAGTAACAATACAACTGACTGGAGAATAGGAAATGGTCTGGTCTAACCACTTCTCATTTGATAATGACTCAGAATATGTCTGTTGACTGCCAAAACAAATGTGTGTCTGTAAGTTAGTAAATCTATTTTTAGGAAGCTTTTGTATTTAACAAATGTCCTACATGATGGGTTTCTAGTACCTGACACAACTAGGTAGGAGGAGGTATGGAAAGGCTAGTCACACTGGCAACTCAGGGAGTAGTGAGCATTTCTCCAGCATTTGATTGTAAAATACAAGTCCCAAAGTGTTGTTAATCACGATCAGAAACAAGTAACCAACGGAGAAATGCTGGGTTTAAAGGCCTCATTTTTCAGCAGAGCCTCAGTTTTGGTTGCAAACGCATGATTTTTCCTGAGACCACTTGTACTACCTCCAGTAGCACTAACAAAACTGTTCTTGCTGTGTCAGTGGCATACTTTACATTACTTTATTTGTTTTTTTGTTTTTTTATGTGGGTAGTTACCTGGCTGGGAATCGAACCCAGGCTACAGCACTGACAGTGCCAGTGCCGAAGCCTTAAGCCACTACACCATCAGGGAACTCCCAACAGTTTTACATCAGTAGCAATGACCTCTTATTTTCTTAAAAACAATACGAATCCTTTCAAAAATAAGATTTTTGAAATACATTGTCTATTTAAAGAATGAAATGAGGGCATGGATTAAGAATGGCCATTAAGGAGAATTTTTCCCAAGTATCTCATGGAATCATCATTTAAAAATGCCTGAATAGCATAGTGTAGGAGTCCTAACCCAACAGAAAAGCAATTAAAGGAAGCTAGCTCCTTTGAATTTATAGAACCTGGGATTGTATTTGTGGTCTGTACTGGATATATTCCAACTCTATATTACAACAAAATCTCCCATTTCCTCAAAGCTTAAAGCCCAGGCATCAGTTAAACAGACTGGTAAACAAGAAAGGCAACCAAGCACACAATTCATTAACTGGCTGATCATTTGTCTGTCTGCTGGCAGCTGAATGACTATATTGCTAGCAAACATAGACATCCTTTTTCCCAATAAATTAAGGACTTGCAAGGGTTAAAAAGTTATCTGTAAAGAGGAAAGTGCATTTAATTGATGGAGAAAATGTAATAAATGTTATTACCTTGATCCTACAGTTGTAAATGTTATAAATGTTAATGGATTCTGGAAAGATACACATGGACAGACTACTGAAGCTTTAGGACTGTTGCCTTAATGTAAGAAAATGCAGTCATTAAAAATCATCAGATGGAGTTCCCTGGTGGTGTAGTAGCTTGGGACTTCGGCACTGGCGCTATCAACGCTGCGGCCTGGGTTCGATTCCCAGCCAGGGAACTACCCACATACAAAAAAAAAAAAAAAAAGTCACCAAAAACTCTAAGACAGTTACACAAAATTAAAAAAAAAAAAAAATCATCAGAAACAATTCAACATTTTAACTTTTTGAGTATAGATTTCATATATTGTCAGTTCTGTATTATCAATAGTTGATTAACTTGAAGATTTGAATTTCTTCTCTTATAATGCAAACTAATAAAATAAAGACAGAATTCTTTAGGATACAGCATAAGGGGAATTCTTCACAAACTTAATATTATAAAATGCTTGTGGGTTATGAACTTATTTGCATTTATTCCATTAAGTAAGTACTATTCTCTAATCCTGTATCACATATTCCTTCCTTGAAGTCTATTTTGGAAGCCCCAGTTTTCTTCTCTGGGCTCCCACAGCACTATGGTTATACTCTTTATAGCATTTATTGGTATCTATGCAAGTGTTCCCTTTAAGTTGTTGGTAAAGTTTGAAGTTTTATAGAAGTAAAATTTTGCTTCAATGCTATATGAAATCTGTTATATTCAATGTTATTTTAAAAGTCCATCCATGATAAACTTTTAAACAGTGAGTTAAATAGAATGAGACTCAACTAGTTGTTTTGGCTCTATTTCTTTCCTTTGAAAAATATAAAGCTTAAGACAAATATTATACTACTTTGTTTCAATCCAATTTACTAATCAACATATTTAATTTGTAAAGAGGTATCAAGCTAGTTAAAGTGCAAATCTCTTAAAAAAATAAAGTGCAATTTTATCACAACTGAAGACTTGTTAAGAGATGTAAAGAATTTTCCATGTATTTTTCAGATTTAACTATTCACTTTTAAACAAATCAGAACTATTATTAATATCTAGATATATAACTTATTTCCATATAGAGGACACAATTAAAAAAACAAAAACAAAAACAACCCCCTTTCCTACTTTATTAGCCAGAAACCTTTTGGTGGCAATTTGAAATGTAACTGGGCACATCTTCAGCAAGTAGTGAGGAAGGCGCCTGAGGAAACGCGGAGCATTTAAGGAATATAACTTGATGGAATCAGGCCTGCCACAGCACTTTTGCTTTCTTTTTTTTTTTTTCTTTCAGGTAGTTCCCTGGCTGGGAATCGAACCCAGGCCACAGTGTTGACAGCGTTGAGAGCACTGAGAGCGCTGAGAGCGCTGAAGCCTAGCCACTACACCACCAGGGAACCCCCAACAGCACTTTTTCTGTCTCCAGTGACCCTTGGATCAGAAAGATGGGTTCAGATCTCGACAGTCAAGCCTTAATTTTCTTATCAGTAAGGACATATTTCCTAATTCAATGTTGTATTAAACAAGTTGTATTGATATGTTTTTAAGAAAGCTATAGGAGAGAGCCTAACTCAAAGTTTCTAATTCCATGACATTGGAATTTTTTAGTAACTATTGTCACTCACATAGCACCTTTAATCCAAACAGTTCAAGACACCATATCACTAAATAATGAGTAGAAATCTTAACATTTAAAAGCTGATAAACAAAATTCAACTGAATATATTTTAAAGATCTTACTGGCTTTATTTAACGATACCTGAATGAGGCAGCATCTAATCTGGTAGAAAGGAGCTTTTAGGACCTATACAAAGTGTAAGACATTTGTAGGCAGGAGTGAAAAGTTACACTAACAAAAAGCAGATTGTTTGTGGCAAGGTCACTTTACTTTACCAGGGGGTCTCTCAGGCAGAGGGTCTCAGTAGTGCTGATAAGATGATTACTGATTGGTTTAAGATTCCATTTCTGGGAGAGGCCAAAACTGTAATTAAGTTTTGGTATGGTGACATGGGGTTTAGCAGAAGTAATTTCATTTTGCGCTTACTGTCTTGTTTTTAACAGAAAAAACCTAAACAACACTATTAAAACATACAAAAAATACAAAAGAACCCAAAAGTCAAATTAACAAATTATATCCCAAGAACAACCCAGTCAAGCATTTGCTTTGGCAAAGGAGTAAATTTCTGAACTCAAATCCACTCTTAATTATTCCAATTCAAGTTATTAAGTGCCTAGTTGATGCTACAGAGGCAGTTATAGAAGACAAAAATTGCTCTCTTTGAGGAGTTCCCTGGTGGTGTAGTGGCTTAGGCTTTGGTGCTGTCAACCCTGCGGCCTGGATTCGATTCCCAGCCAGGGAGCTACCCACATAAAAACAAAACAAAAAAACAAACAAAAAAATTTGCTCTTTGAGAAGGCACAGTCTAAGGAGATATTAAAGTGCACCATGATGTTCCATGCATAGAAGAATGTATAAAGTACTATAGGAATACAGATGAGGAAGCAGTTACATTTCCTTGGTGTAAGAGGATGGCAAAAATTGTAAAGGTGAGTTACTAAGGGGTGACATGGTAACATTTAAACCAGGCCTAAAAGAACTGGGAGGGAGTCTGCCAGTTAGAACAAAGGAAGGAAGGGCATTTAGGTGAAGGAAATCCTAAGAAGCATACATTCCGATTCCTAGAGACAATTGGGAAGACAGAGAATCCAAACCGCTGCACAGAATGCTCCAAAGAAAGGGATTCTCTGAGGAAAAACAGCCAAGTCACAGAGAAGGGATACTGTTTCCTCCATAGAATTGATTTTCTGCAATCTGTGAGACTGACCAGCTATCTTTTGTAGGTAAATTAATTTCAAATACAAGAATGATAAAGAAAATTAGTTTTATTTACGTAAATTAGAAAAATTGATTATAGTGTTAGAACTTGTCAAATGTTTTCATTCTGAACAATTTACAAGAGTATTTATATACAAATATAATAAAATAGAGTACATCACATTGCTCTTGCTTAAATCAAAGTGTTCTCTCAATTCTGAACGTGCTGCCTCCACTTTGGTTTTTAAACAGGGAAATGCTTTGTTTAGACATAATGCTTGATTCAGGGCATAACACTTAGGTGGAAGGAGAGTGTCAATGATCACCAATAGTTAAAAAATATTTTTTAACCAATATGACTATCATTAATTTTTTTCTATATTAAAATGTTAGTGTTAGAAAAACATATTTGTATTAATTGATCTAAATTTGTTGTACTAAGTTTAACATTTATATAAATCCACAGTTAATCTAAATATAGATATGACTCTATATTAAATTCATTGGTATGAATGTTTGCCACAAACAAAATTGTTAGGCATAGAGGTAACAGAAAATCATTTGTGAAATCGGAGATCCCCTAATTCTATTTAAAATGAGTAAAGTTTCCATTTTTTGAACCTAATAGAAACAAAACCAAAACATGGTAAAAACCATGATATTTATAGACACCAAATCTTAAATTACACTGTAGGGCTGCAATTAATTTGTACTATTATATATTGAATAATTCTAAACCAAGTTTCCTAAACAGCTTTCCAATCATTTATGTTGTTTGAGAAATCTAAGAAAGTTTAATACAATTATTGAATAAGGCAGAATTTGAAAACTTAGCCAACTGGGAAACAGTATCAGTGTAGACTGTTTATAATACAGTCAAATCTATATGTCATAGTATTAAGTACACTATGGGTGTATTGGCTGTCCAAAGAAATCCATTTAATTTTGAAAGCAGTGTATTGTTTAGTAAATTTCAGTTCTTTAGCACTTCCTTAAATTCCTGGCAAGACCATTCCCCCCTCACCCCTTCCACCTCCTCTATCAAATTTTCTGTATAACGTGTTTACACCTGAATGATACACAAATAGAGGGAAATGGGATGCTTCACAGATCTAAAACTGCTCTGTGAATAAATTTCCGTCAAATAAATCAATTTGTTTTAAACCTCACAAGGTGGGGCAATGGTCAAGTGATCCAACAGTTAATAAGCACTTAATAAATGAGTGCTGGATTGGAAAAAAAGAATTCCTGGCAAGAATTTTGACAGAGTTCGGTAGTTTTATTAAATGGAAAAAAACCCCACGAAAATGTTAAGTTTGCTATTACTTTGAAAAGTCAAGCTATTTAAATTAACACAATCAACCAGACCTCCAAGTGCATTTTTGTTTAAAATGTCACTTTTGTCCCCAAAGAGAAGGAAATGATCAAGTACTGTATTAAGGTGCTTATTAGTCAAAGCAAAACAAAAAACAACCCAAAACCAAACCCCTCAAAAAAAAAAACCATCAGAGGAAATTAGTCTTTAATTGGATGCTTGAATTCTTTCCAGAGTGCTTAGTATGTTTAGGTGTTGGTACCCTGACTTTGACACTTTCTTGATTACCCTTTATAGCAGCCTCAAGGCGAGCTTTCAGAGCTGGAGAAGAAGCCATTACACTTTTAAACACTGATGAGTACTGAGGCCCAATGTGCATGAGCTTTTGCAAAGCAAAGTCATGTAAATTTCTCATTATAGTAGTTGCTGATCCCAGAGCATTCTCGTCCAAAAGGAAGGAAATGAGGATGGGCAGAAGACAAGCCACCAGCTGAGAGCCTGGAAAGTAAACAAATGATGTAAGCCCTAGGTTCAGGGATGAAAATGTTTATTATACCAAGTTGTAAACACACTTAATCTGCATACATTCCCCCCCACTTATGGGGAAAACAATTCTTCCCATCTCGTCTTCCAAATTAATACCATTTGGGATTAATGTAATGCTACCTTTCAATGAATACGAAAATATAATCTAAAGTGACTAATTGAATGTTTTACATTTTAAATAACCCTAAATTTCTCATTTTGGACAGATTCTGATACAGTATGTACTGAGTGCTGACACTTACGATGCTGCTCTTCAGCAATGGCTACCAGTGCTTCCAAGACCTTTATGCCTTCTTGAAAGATCTGAAGCTCAGCAGTGTCTTCAGGCTTTCTCTTGTCTATTTCCTGTAGTTTTTCCATGATCGAGGATACTAAAGAGTAAATGTAAGGGTAGGAAACAGCTGGACTCGTATTCTGAAAAATGGAAAGTAGGAGCTGATAGGTCTTGATTTGTACCTATCAGGTAAGAGACAAAAATAGTATAAACTGTAAATACAAATTTACATTTACATCAAAATGTAGATTTTGCTGTACATTAAAAAAAAAAAATTAAAAAGCCCTTAAAAGGTATTTAAATTTATTTCTAATTTATCTTTAA
The DNA here is from genome assembly GCA_004026885.1 of Lyroderma lyra. Taxonomy (NCBI): domain Eukaryota; kingdom Metazoa; phylum Chordata; class Mammalia; order Chiroptera; family Megadermatidae; genus Lyroderma; species Lyroderma lyra. The sequence goes on from PVJL010001599.1 coordinate 21,674, forward strand.
TTTTGGAAGTCCAAGTGTTAACAGGTATGCTAACTTGCATGCTAACAACAGTGTTTATGACAGTTTGGACTGGGAATGGAGGCATGTGGTTATCATAGCGAAGGATAACTTATTTCCCTTCCCTATTGTATGGTTAATTTTTCTTTTCTTCTTTAGTTTCCATATCCTTCCCCATGTGCCCCTTTTTAATCTATAAAACAAAAATTAAAACAAAACATTCCCATAAACTTGAAAAATATTTTAAATATTTCAGAAAATGTTTTAGACAAAAATTACATATATTTGAAATTCAAATGTCATGGTCTTAAGAATTATATGATTGGATCTTATTAATTATGGGTCATTGCATATCATAGCCATCACTCTGAGACTGCTACATAAAGCTCCTGCAAGACTGTAGGCAATGAACAGGGCAGAAAAACAAAAGGAGATGACTACACATGGAACACAGCAGGTCCTGGAATAATACTGACTAGATTCTTTAGGAACCTAACTCGTTTGTATCAAGTAGCCTATGGTAAAATAAGTTTCTTTATACATTCTTTTGCTTAAAGTTGTAGAACCTATTGATGATGGGAAGTCCTCATTTGCATATTTAACTGTATACAAGTCATCCTTTATTCAATTCATTGTAATAGTATTTGCATAATTTTCTTTTTCTGAGAAAAATTTGGTTAATATATTTTAGGAGTCGATATATTTGTGATCATGTGGTACAAACTCATTATCTAGCACATAAAGGAACAGGGAAATCAATCCAGCAAATGAAACTATAACGCAACGGGATCAACTCATGTGTATAGTTTTTGGAATGGGTCCCATTATTTCACAATCATATACTGTGCTGGTAGTCATGTGCTGGAGTCTTCTTTCCTGTGTTATTTTCTTATTTTTTAAAAAAGGAAATCTACTATAGTAAGCTACAATGTATCTTACTAAATGTCCCTTGTAAAGTTTTAGAGATATATACATTTTAAGATGCTTCCATTTCAGATTTAGTATACATATTTAAACAGTGACTTTACCTTTCTCCAACTATACTCTATCCAACTATGGTCTTATTATTTGGCTTTGTTATCCCAAGAACAGGAATTTATCCAAACTTACAACCAAAAATTTTAGTCTGATACTTCCAGTTGAAGCCAACAAAAAAGCACAAAGAAGAGTTTTGCAAAAGCCTAAACATATTTCTATCACAAACATTTCTCTGCTAAAGCCACTTACCATAGGATCTTTTATCTCAAGAGTAACCTTAAATTTCTCAATACAGCGCTTTTGAAGGCATGGGATAGTAGTTACTTCTGGATTGGTAGACAAAATAAATACTGTGATAGCAGTAAGTAGACTGACTTCATCAAGTTCTTGATGTGTTCCATCTACTAAAGAGAAAAATGGGCAATAAAAAACAGATATTAATATTGCTATATTTAATTTTATATATCTCTGTGAAGCTGTCTCCAGTTTGGTAGAAACAATTGCTTTTGTGTACCCAACAGTTACAGACAGCAAACAATGACTGACTTTAAGAATCATGGAGTTCCCTGATGGTGTAGTGGCTTAAGGCTTCCACGCTGGTGCTGTCAGCACTGCGGCCCGGGTTCAATTCCCAGCCAGGGAGCTACTCACATACCAAAAAACAAAAAACAAAAACAAAAACAAACAAACAAAAAAGAATCAAGGGATCCCTGGTGGTGTAGTGGCTCAGCTTTGGCGCTCTCAACACCATGGGCTGGGTTAGATTCCCAGCCAGGGAACTACCCCCGCCCGCCCCTGCCCCCCAAAAAAGAATCACTACAGATGTTGTAGGTTTAAAAATGTGCACTCTAAGTAATTCTAGGGCCACAAATTAACAAAATAATTGTAATTTTCACAGGTAAAAGACATCAGTAAACACACATACACATTTACTAGTACATATACAGTATTTAACATTTATAAGGTTATGAGGATTAAATGAGTAATCCATTAGAATAGCATGTTGTAAAGAATCAATGTGTGTTAGCCAGTATATTATTATTTGTATTGTGGAGCAATATAGAAATGCTTGCACAATTGCTTTTTCTTTGTTTAGTTTAAAGTATTCATATTTTGATAATACTTGTGTCAAGTGAAAATACCTTAGCACTTTGCTTTTTTTTTTTTTTTGGTATGTGGGTAGCTTCCTGGCTGGGAATCGAACCCAGGCCGCAGCGCCGAAGCCTTAAGCCACTACACCACCAGGGAACTCCTAGCACTTTGCTTTATATATCATTTCTTAATAGTACAGAGAAATCAGAAAATAACTGCATAGGCCTCGTGGGAAGCTAAAACAAATAAACAAAAAACTTTTTCTCTCAGCTTCTGAGTTCTTCTGGTTGGGCTGATAAAATCTGATTAACAGGAGAAAATAAAAATTTAATACATGCACATGGGCAATTCACATTAAGCGTGAAAATTCCAAAGAGTGAGGCAAAATGAGGTATATATGTCCCTTCTGGACAAAGGAGAAAAGGCGGGGAAGGAGAGCCCAGATTTGAAAGGTGAAAGTGGACCATTTTACAGAAAACTGAGTAAGAGGAAACATACAAAGTAGGTAAATTTTTGCCAGGCAACCAAAAAAACAATGAGACTGGGTAGAGTGGGGTGTGGTCTAGTAAATAGGACCTGGCTTGACACCTTCTTATCTACCATACTCAATTCAGATTAGGCTAAGTGAATATGTTAAGATTTCTTTCCTGAAGTAGGTTTTTTCTATCTGAATCTCTTAGGCAGGAAAAAAAAAAAAAAAAAAAAAAAAAAAAAATCAATATCCCAAAAGGTAAAACTTTTTGGTCCTCTTCACCATCAACCATTTGAAGAAATTTTCTGTTAGATGGTATTCATTTTCCAAAGTCATGCCCTCATTAATTAATTTTAATGAACCTGCTGTGAAAAATCAACATTAAAAAGGAATGGCAAATTCACCTTATTAAACTGTATAATAGATTGCTCTTATGAGAAAATTATATATATATATTATTTTTATAAAGTATATATAATATACAAGGTCTGACAATGAAGTTCACGGACTTGCCACCATGCGCTTATATTAGCAGCACTGTACAAACAACTCTGGAAGGTGTCATAACCTTGATATATGTGTCTCACAGCTGTGTTCATGTCAATGTGTGGTGGTGTCTTCCTGAGTGGCATTCATTACTGTTGTTGCATGTTTTGGTCTGCCATTTTGCAAGAACATCGGAACCTGAATTAGAGCAACAAACAAAACATTCAATTTCTTGTTAAACTTGGCAAGAGTGAATGTGAAATTAGGGACATGTTAGTGCAAGTTTATGGAGAAAATGCTAAGAAAACACCAGTGTGAAAAAAGAAAACAGCAGTGTACAAATGGATTGAACATTTTTCTTATGTATTTATTTATTTATTTAGTATGTGGGTAGCTCCCTGACTGGAAATCGAACCCAGGCCGCAGCGCCAACAGCGCCAGCGCCGAAGCCTTAAGCCGCTACACCACCAGGGAACTCCCTGTAATATTTTTCTGAGGTGAGAGAAAGCATCACTGATGAAGAGAGGTCAGGGTGGCCAGTAAGCAGAACTGACAAAGACATCGCAAAAATTTGTGGAACTGTGCGTCAAAATCATTGGCTTACTATAAAAAGTATAGCAGACCAAGTAAACATCACTAGAGAGACAGGAAAATCTGAACTGAAAATCTTGGCATAAAAATGGTGTGTGCAAAAATGGTCCCAAAGGAGCTCACTAATGAACAAAAGCAAGTAAGAGCTGAAGTTTGCCACACCTTTTGGAGAGGCAAGACAATGTTTTAGGTTCTGTTATCAGTGGTGATGAAACATGAGTGTACCAATATGACCCTGAAACAAAGCATCAAAGTGTGCAATGGAAATCAGTCAACTTGCCACAATCAAAAGCGTTCTGTCAGTCCAAATCAAGAGTCAAAATAATATCGCTAACCTTTTTTGATACCAGAGGGATTTTCATTATGAATTTGTGGCAAATGGACAGTCAACACTGTTAACTATTTGGAAGTGCTGAAAAGGCTGCGTGAAAAAGTTAGACGAAAACAACCTGAACTTTTTGCCAAAAACTCATGACTGTTGCATCACATAATGTACCAGCTCACATGGCACTATCTGTGAGGTAGTTTTCAGCCAGTACACAAATAACTGTATTGGAACACCCTCCCTATTCAACTGATCTGGCCCCCAATGACTTTTTTCTTCACCCAAAGATGAAGGAAATATTGAAAGACATTTTGATGACATTCAGGACATCAAGAGTAATACGACAACAGCTCTGACTGCCATTCCAGGAAAAGTTCCAAAATTACTTTGAAGAATGGACTAAGCACTGGTGTTGGGGCATAGCTTCCCAAGGGGAGTACTTCGAAGGTGACCATAGTGATATTCAGCAATGAGGTATGTAGCACTTTTTAAAGGATGAGTTCCTGAACTTAATTGTCAGACCTCGTACGTGGATGGGAGGGATGGAGAAGTTTTGGTAACATTCAGTCAACAAATATTTAAGAAACATTTAATATGCACCACCACTCTTTTTGGCACTGAGATATCATTGAAATAGAAAATATAGTATATACCAGGAAGTAAAGAATTTAATTTCAGGTAGTCACAAGGTCTATGAATATAAAAAAAGTATTAAAATAGTGGAAGCAATTCAGGAATTGCTATACTAGGAGGTGAGAGAAAGCCTTGAGAAGATTGATACCTGAGCTGACACTTGCAAAAACAACGCAGTGAATGCAAAATATTATGGATGAGTAAGATTTATTTTATAAAAATAATCTGGATAATTTTATAGTAAAATAGTACATGGTCAACACTTAAAATTATGAAAATACCATTATCAGCATTTCAGATGTATTAAATATTTAACCTTCACCACAGCACCATGGAGTAGGTGTATTCTTATTTCCCCCATTTTATGAAGAGATGAAGAACAGAAATTCAGTCATTTGCCCAAATCACACAATTAGTAAGGCAGACAGTTTGATTCCACAAAGCACACTGTTAACCAGGTGCTATACTACATCTCACACAGTCAAGTTATTTTCAGTTATTTCTATTAACCTGAAACACAACACTGTCAGCTAGTCTGTTTAGAAAAAAATGTCTTTTTATTCTCAGGAAGATAAAATTGTCCTGGATTCCTCCTCTCATTTCTTCTAAAATTCCCTTACACTCATGCTTTGACTAACTACTGGGATCTGTTTCTGAGAAATGTGTTAGAAGATTCCACTACTGTGGAAACATCACAGAGGGCATTTACACAAACTTGGCCTTCTACACACCTAGCTTACTCAGTGTAGCCTATTGCTCTTAGGTTACAAATCTGTACAGCATGTTACTGTGCTGGATATTGTAGGCAACTGCAACACAATGGTATTTGTGTAACCAAACAGAAAAGCTACAGTAAAAATACAGTATAGAAGATAAAGTATATGTGCATGCACATTCATGAGAATGTAAACACACACACACACACACACACACTCTCTCTCACTCACTGGGTGGGCAGGGCTATGGAGGGAGACACCTTTGAAGGGAGGTATCAGGAGAGAGAGAGGGAAGGAAGAAACGGGGAGAGAAAGGGAGAACCAAGGTAAAAAAGACCCAGAGACAAAGCTTGACAGTAGAAGTGATAAAAGGGAGAATGGGGAGGGGAAGGAGGAAGAGAGGAACAGGACTGGGAGGAAAGGTGAAGACGAAATGCAGGGAAGGGAAGTGCGTTCGTGCATGCAGGGGCAGGCAGCAGCGGGTGTGGGGACGCGCTCCCCAGCTCCCCCTTTCCATAGCCTGTTCCTTTAGCTCCCTTACCAACTTCTGGCCCCAGCCTCTCTCCCGGACAGCATTCTGAGCCTCCTCGTGTGTTTAAATCCCCCAGGGCTGTCAGTAAATTCGACATCATAGCCCAGTCCAGCCTTTTCTTTCAATATTGCAAAGAAACTTTCTGCTTATAATCAATTATAATCTTATGGGTCCACCATTGTGTATGTGGTCTGTCATTGGTTGAAATGCTATACAGTGTATGACTGTATTCCCATTCTCTTTTTAAATTTTATTTTTCAATTACAGCCCATTGTCTTTTACTCAGGGTAGATGTAAGGTTCCCTTAGCATTAGGCCCATGGAGAGGCCCATGTGGTAAGGAAATGAGAGACTGAAGCCTCTTGCCCACAGCCTTCAGTGAGTCATCTTGCAAACGGATCCTCTAGCTGCAGTCCTGGCTAACATTTTAACGGTCACCTCATGAGAGACCCTGAGCCAGGAACACCCAGCTACGATGCACTAAATTCCTGACCTATAACTAATGCTTGTTGTTTTAAGCTACTAAGTTTTGGGGAAATTTGTTATGAAGCAAATGGTTTCCCTGTCATGATTAGCTCCTTTAGTTTCTCTTAGTGGCTCATCTTAAATTCTCAGTCCTAGCTTCAATTGCCTGATACACAACAAGAAAACACCCTTATGTGTGATGAACAAGGCAAGCTCATAATCCCTCACAACACAAAATTATACCAACTACTTTCCCTTTTTTTTTGTAGTATGTGGGTAGTTCCCTGGCTGGGAATCGAACCCAGGCCTCAGCGCTGACAGTGCCAGCGCCGAAGCCTTAAGCCAGTACACCACCAAGGAACTCCCCTTCTTTCCCTATTTATAATCTTTTTTTCCTTTGCTCTCATTGGCAGAGGTTAACCCTTCAAAAATTCAGTGTGAATGTTATTCCTTCCCTTCCTAATACTTCCAACTTCAAGACCATCTCTACCTTCTTTTTTTCTATAAACACAACTCATACTAGTCTCATCTTGGAGCCTACACGTGATCCCTTCCCTTTCCTGATCTCTTATTTGTACCTCAACACTGTATTTTACACTGCTGACTGCTCTCACCATTAAAACTCTTTCCTTTGCCTTCTGTGACTGCATGCTCTTCTGAATCTCCTCCCATTTTACTCCATAAGCTCAAGTTGGGTGATTGCAACCATCCTATAGGTTGCAACCAACTACTCTCAAATACATATAGTCTAAAATCATCTCTAGTCCAGACGACTTCCTTGAAATCCAGACCTCTACATACTCTGTTTCACTTTATTATCCTACAGGCATTTCAAATTCAACTTTACTATATTCCTCACTTTAGTATTTCTGTTAATGGCATTATGAGAGCTCTAGTTACCCAACCCTTCCAACTCCTAAATCAAAATATCAGTAAATTCTGTTAGTATATGTTTAACATTTTAGTTTTCGTTATTCTACTGTTTATCGTTAATGCTACTCTATTTATCCTTACTGCTACTCTCTTTACCCTTACTGACACTACCTTATTTCTAAGAATATTGTTTTCCTTTTTATACTGCTGCCAGAGTGATTCTTTAGAAATGCAAATCCATCACTTATGCCCCTTTAGGGATTCCACATGCATCATAAAAGCAGTCCAGATTGTAGATCATGCCAAACCCTCCACAATCATGCCCTATGTACAATTTAACTTCAATTCTTTCTCTACTAATCACCATTCATTACCCTCCTAGTCTATCCTCTCAAACCCATATCCTCTCATTTCTCTATGGCTATCTCCAAAAGCATCATACTAATTAGGGCTGCAGGTGTTTGATCAAAATTTTGTCCCTATCTATGATGTTCATGTAAAGAATTCTCTCTAATCTTTTAAAAAACGGACTCTTTGGGGAAGCCTTATGGCAGATACAGAGGTGTACCGCTGAGATCCCCGAGGTGGGGAAGGTGCTGTCCAGCTGTGGGAGTGTGGTCAGCTGGCAGCTCCCGCAGGGCTGGCCTTTGTTAGAGTTGCCTTGACTGAGATCACATCTTTCCTGGGGCATCCCTCATCTACAGATAAAGGCCAGGCCATCTCTGTCCTACGTGAGACATTCTGATGGGCAATCTCCAGAGCTCTCAGGTTCACGGAACTTTTCTGGGGCCCACATTGCAGTCTGACTACTTTTGCTTAATACTGCTTTTTCTTATTCCCTTCACAGGTGTGGTTCCTTAATAAAACTCTTTTCGCCATACTCCAGAGAATCCCACCAGTGACACTGCCTGATTCACTCAAACAGAGGTGATTGCTCTCATTTTTTGCCATTTTATTGTACTAGAGACAAAATGATAATTAAGATACCACTTTTGCCTTCAAGGAGTACCTTATGTTATTAATCATATCCTACAGCAATTTATTGGCACTGGACTCCCAACTTTGGGTACAAAGTAGGTGGTCAATAAAGGTTCAATTCAGTTGAAAACTTTTTACCATATGAAATTGAATATGGTAAACTGTGACATTTATAAACAGAACAAGAAAGATGGGGATAATTTGTCATTTGTCCAAAGACTTTTTACAATTATTCTTAATTTACAATTATGCTGAAAGTGAAAGAAAACATAACAATAATAGTAAACAAATTTCAATGAATACTGAACATAATACTAGCTATCATTTATTGATATATGACAGGTAATAAGCTAGATGCTTTTCATGTATTATGTTACCACTCTAAGTATTTCCTGCAACATAATATTCTTATTTTGTTAATGAGAAAACTAAGGTTCAGAGAAGTTAAGGAACTTGGTTAGTTAGTTAGCTAGTAAGTGCTGGAGTGAGGATATGAACCAGATCAATCTTATTTTGTAATAAATAGCTTATGTACTTTTCAATACACTGTGCACATTAAAAAGTTCTGTCAGCTAGTCAGTCATGGATCATATTATATTTTTAAATTAACATATTACATTTGGAGGTCTCTCCCTGTCAATGTACAGTCTGCCAGTCATTTACTTGTATTAAAGGTTAAAGATATAATAATGAGAAGATATAAATGTTCCCATTCACTTGTATTTTCTCTAAACACATATGCAGTGAATTTGGTCTCTTCTAGGTGAGACTGCCAAGTAAACAGTTCATTCTCAAAAAAACTGTCTATCACTCTCGCATTCATTCATTCATTCATTCATTCAGGTTGTTGGCTGGTTCCCTGAGTGGGGAATGAGCCCAGGCCGTGGCGGTGAGAGTGCTGAAGCCTAGCCACTACACCATCAGGGAACCCCCACTTCTTATATTTTAAAACAAACTGAGTAAGTGTTTCCAAAGAGCTTTAGTTACCTGGATCCCAGCAGTCAAGAACTGTTGTGAGAGCACTACGGAGAAGGTCAGTCCAAGCAGTACGGCTCTTCTCTGCAGTGGCCATGGGAGAAGATAATATTCCTCTCAGAGCCTGCAGGGAAGCTCCAACTGTTGAAGATAACTGGCCCCCAGGTAACCTCACAGCAGTTTCTCTGAGGACTCCAATTGTGAGGTACAATATAGTAGGGAGAATAGAGATGCTTCCTGTTAAGACACATTTTAAAAAACACTCTATATTTATGTATACAGTTCCTAAAAAGAAATCATCAATGACTAAGTCAATGTCAAAGATTTCTAGCTTTTAAGATTATTTCTCTTAAAGGATTATAACTGTTAAGATAATTTAATTAACTTTTAGATTTTAAAGATTGGATTACATTTTGGTTATAAGATAGTATTTAAATTGTTATAGTATCATTATCTTTTGCTGTCTTATTTTGTTTTACTTAGTAGTTGGCAAATGTTGAATTTACTTTTAATCACTTACCACTTTAACCATTTTATAATGTACAATTTAGCAGCATTAAGTACATTCGCAATGTTGTCCACCATCACCACTGCCCATTTGAATTTACTTTACATTAAACTTTTTCCAAGGAACCCTATTTTAAGGAATCCACTCAGTGCAAAGTATTAGTTTCCAAGGTCACTAAAAAGTTGAAAAGTCAGTTATGTTTAAAATGAAAAAGACTAAAATAGTCAATTTAATTTCCTCACAGGCTATTCTGTGTATTTTTACCCTAAACCTCTGCTAGTCACTTTTCCTGCCACTCTTGTTATAAGGCAGTGTGTGAGAATAAGGAATATAGGTTTTATAATTCAGACTGAAGTTTAAAATCACATTAAAAAGAAGACAGCACATAAACTGGTCATGACTTTAAGCAGAAATATGCTTATCAATTAAAAAATATTAAGTACTGGGTACCTATCATGTGCTAGATTTCATCAGAAATAAGACGTATGTCTGTGTATATATATTTACCTTCTTCATATATGATAATCAATTACACATCATGCCTCTACATGATATGTAAAAACTATGTATCTACATATAGAAGCAACAAACACACATATATGTATATATAGGGAGGCCTCAAAGATGAGGTAGTCTTGGAGTTGCCTTTGAAGGCAGGCAAAATTTCAAATAGGAGAGAAGGGATGGGGTCACTTTAGATCAAGTAACACCATGGACAATAGCATAGAACAGGGATGACAAGAAGACTCCTGGGTTTAAGATATGCACAGAAGTAATAAGGAGGTAGTGACTCAGCAGAGCCTATGGAGAGACTTAAAATGCTATGTTGAAAGTATGAACTTGAGTCCAAACAGAACTGGGTATGATGACAAACTTCTGTCATCACCAAGGCAGGGAAAGTCCATTAGATATCAAATATCAAAAAATGCCCATGACTGAATAAATGCCACCAACCTGTTTAAAATAGTCAACCATAAAACGTGCCTATCTGTCATACATACTGTCTCTATATTTACTTTCACCCGTTTGGTAAAACACATTACCAGACTGTAATGTCAATCTTAGAGGATTAATAACATTACCCAAACCTTTGGGTCAGATTTGGTTTAATGAGAAAAAGATTAGCAACCATTATCTCCTTTATCTAATAAAACCACTTCTCTCCTTCCAGGTCAAATAAAACAATCACATACCACAGCATACCTTCAGGAGAGCACACTGCAGGAAGTTCAGAGAGGATAATTAATGCAGCTGAAACCAATCTACTTCCATCTTCTGAGAGCATCTGTGGCTTTGTAGCTTTTACTCCTGGGCTACCTGTCAACTTAGGATTTAGTTCTGGGAGCTGTCTAACTAGAATGCACACACACAGTTCCAGTGCTGCAAAAACCAAAGATTTCCCAGGCACAAGCCCTCCTGTGTCCTTTCCCTCTCCAAACTCTGGCAGGGTTTCCTTTTCAGCAGCACCATCATCAACTAAAAGACAGAAAAGAAGAGTACTAAATAAATGCTTCGTGCTTACTTTGCTTCTGGTACATGGCAATTTACTTCATTTCTGTTGTAGGCAAACATTTAAATGGCTAAAGACTTGAGTGTTAAAGGTTGAAAGAGAAGGCAGTTATGAAGACAAAAGGAGCTGTCATTATGACTTATTTTTGCAGTGAATCAAAAGAAATCCTTAGTAACTCTCTCCGCTTTAACCCTACCAGACCGCTGTACCAATTTTTCGGTAATTTTCAAATCTGTCGCTGTACCGCTGTACCTAATTTTCGGCACTTTGCCTAGTACGTGAAAAACATGACTCCAGGTTCCATCTTATTCTAACCACTTGTTTGCATGTAACTAACATTTTTCTGTATCATGTTGGTTTTTTCTCTTTAATGCTCAGGAGCCCAGGTATAGGGGACAGTTAGTTTCAGGGCTTCAGGTCTGGTAGGGTTAAAACATTACCTGGTTAATACCCTGCAGTTAAGAAAGTGAACCTGATAGCTGGAGCTCTAGTACTGACCTTGTGACCATAGGAAAGATAGGAATCTGATGTCCCTGACAGCTACTGAAAGAAGGTGCCATACCAGCACAGGGACTGCCTACCACTAGACTTCTTTTAGGTGAGAAAGTCCTGTGTTTTAAAGCCACTGTTACACACAGTTAAATGTAATCTTAAATGATAAACTCACCAATACCAACTAAGACTTGTAAGCAAGCAATTTAGCCATTTTGCAAAGCCTAAATCATTAAAAAATTGTTAGTAGCTCTTTCCAGGTACATCGGTAAACTTTTAACTAGTGTAAGTAAGTACTCAATTGGTATAAGGGATTTTTCCCGTTCCAGGGTTTAAAATTCTCATTTTCTCAAAGAATAGTAGTTTATCTACTGACGATATCCAAACTAACATGAAAAGGTGAATGGGAGGACTTAAAGCCATACCTAGAGATGTTTCATTTGTGCTACACATAGATAATCAGAATGATACACATAAACAATACTTTAAAAAATAATGATAAATAAACTAATTAATTTGGTATCATGGGTTAACATTCACCTTCCGCACTTCGTCTCTTCTCCTTCACATGCTCTTGGGCTGCACAGATAATCTGTCTTACCACCTCAAGTGAAGCCAATTGAATAGAAGGTGATTCTCGGGTCAAAATTACTCGATGTAGAACATTCAACAACTCAATACCCAAGTCCTATGTAGAAAACATTTAGGGGAGATTGTATTGGAAATCACATACTTTCTTTTTGAAAAATACCAAAGCTAAATCTTATGACAAAATTAGAAAAAGAAATGTAACAAATTACTCAAACACAAAACAAGTTGTTAGTGCAATGAAGTTATGTAACACTTGCTCCACTTTAAACCAACTCCAGACCGGTTTTTGTCCAATGTTGTGGGAGACAGCACTGTGACAAACGATAATTTTTACATAGGTCCTAAACTGGGAAAAAAGAAAAGGAAATTTCCAACACAAAGTGAGAAATCTGGCAATAGAACACAGGACTGCCATGTAGATTCCCAGAATTATATTAAGGATTTTTTTAGTAATAGCAAAAAATGATGAAGTATGACATTAAATGTGAAAAAGTTAATAAGCACAGAATGGATATCTCTTTAAAGAATAAAATACACTGGATAATTACTATTTCATCTTCCCTCTTTCTTTTCTATTGGTTCCTCTAGGGGCTTTCTTTTGTCTTTGAAAATAACAAAGTAAATCTATCATACTTGTTTTAACAACAGAATAAAACAAGTTCAAAAGTTTAAAATTTATTCAAGTACAATCCAAGTCAGGTAGAAACCTGATTAATACTACACTGTTAGTAAGGTAGCAACAGTCCATATAGAGAGGAAATCATACTATTCATGTTTCTTAGCATCCAAGAGTCACTGATAAAAATTTAATACACTGGTAATACACGATGCTAGGGTGCCTGCCCAATGCACAGGTGCTTTTGGGAAAGCAGTTAAAGGAAGTGCTATACTTTGCAAAGTGATCCTTTTACCACGGTTCACAAATGAATTAGATGTTAGTGTATGACTCCACCAACAGGCTAGACAGTACTCTCTTAAAAAGACCTTGGAAGTAGAACTTAGTCAACAGGAATATTCTGTAGAAGATAATAACTCCATGAACCAAGTAGATTCCCTCTTGGAGAAATGGAATATAAGCTACAGATGTATATGAAGAGCAGAATATACTGAAACAGAAAGAGATAAATACCACATGTAACTAATGGCTACTATACTGAACAGTGCAATATAGAACCTTCCCATCATTGAAAAAAATGTTTGACTGAAGAGCTGCTATACACAGTGGTTAGCAGGTGGCAGCAGAAGCAGAGACAGAATGTGGCAGTCAGAGGCATGATTTCTCTTGGGTTACCGCAGTTGCTGATAGCATTCCAGTTCTGTGCAGCTGTTTAGTTTTCTTTTTACTTTACTGTGTTCACTCTCTGTTTGCTGCAGTAAATTGAACATATTTCTGTTCCTGTTCCTTGAAATCTATAGAAGCCTAACAAAAAGCAAGAAATCACCTGATCACTGCCAATTTTAGATCTGGGCCAAGGAACATCTAGAAGGGCCTGTAACGCATGTAAAGAAGCAGTCATGCTTTCCATGGTTGCATCTGAGCGTAAGGAACATAGAAATTCCACACTGATTCCTACAGAATGCAGAAAAAGAAGAGACTTCTTTGAGATTCTTGGTTTATGAAGTTAAATAATTTTCCATTTTGATAAGATGTATAAGTAAGATTAGCAAAAAGCTAATGCAAGTAAGTCACAATGAAGTTAGGACTCTACGTAATTAAATAATAAGGCAAGCCATTTAACAGTTTTTTATCTGCATATACACAAAGAATAATCTCAATTAGGCTTGTTGCACTATTGCATAGTTGCTATGAAAGTTAAAAGATGCAAAAATTACAATAAAATTGTACCAGAAAACTTAACATGAAGAGCTTCATAACTTTTGTGTGACTAAAATTACTGAGTGATTATCATGTATCTGGCACTGCACTTTACATCTATCGTTTCATTTAATTCTCATAATGTCTGAAGAAATTGCTACCATTTTACCACTCTTCTAATTTGCTCAAGGTCAGTTACAATGGAGTACATCAAGAATGTGAACTGATGAGTTCCCTGGTGGTGTAGTGGCTAGGCTTTGGCGCTGTCAACGCTGTGGCCTGGGCTCGATTCCCAGACAGGGAACTACCCACGTTTAAAAAAAAAAAAAAAAAAAAAAAAGAGCCAAAGAATGTGAACTGAGTCAAACTGCACAGCTTATGCTTATAAGAACTCTGCTATCCTCCATTGTGTAAAAGTCTGTTTTTAAAAAAGCTAAAGGCAAATGAAAACAAAATTTTAATATGCCCTATGATACAGGTAATCTGACCATGTCTGGCCTGGGAAGGAATAATAATAGAATCTCTATGAACCATAAATCTTAATAATTTACCTTTAAAACCCTTACATTTCATTTAATTAATAACTTCTTTATAGACAATGAATGAACTAGGTAAAATAGAAAAAACATTTATTCCATTTATTCTAAAAACTCACTGTACCTTAGAAAGGTATCTCACTTTAAAATGAAGTTCCAAGAAAGCCAAAAAAATGGGTTGAACTTCATAAATGTACTTGAGTCAAAGGAACCACTGGGCCAATTTTTGCTGACTAATGTCACCCCCAAAAATTTAATAAAAAACCCAAAACAAAAAACCTTCATAAATGTAAAAACCTCATGTATCTTTGACTTTAAACATTTGTTTGCAAATCTGTACCTTTGAGAATGCTTTTCTTGAACCTTGCAATTCCTGAGAATAGGGAAGGGGGGGAAATGACCCCTCAATATATTGATTTTTTTTTAAAAATTTTACATTTTTTAACATTTTTATAAGTATCATTTTTTATTGTTAGATTTGCTGGGGTGACATTGGTTAGCAAGCAAGAATTACATAGGTTCCAGGTGTACAATTCTACAGTGCATTGTCTATGTTATATTCTGCATATGAGTGAAATGATATGGTCCTTGGTTTTTTTTCTGACTTATTTCATTTAGTATGATGATCTCTAGGTCCATCTACTATGCTGCAAATGGCAATATTTCATCTTTTCTTATAGCTGAGTAATATTCCATTGTGTATATGTACCACAGCTTCTTTACCCAGTCATCTGTCACAGGGCACTTCAGTTGTTTTCATGTCTTAGCCACTGTGAACAGCACTGCGATGAACATTAGGGTACATAAGTCTTTGTGGACAAAGGTTTTCAAGTCTTTTGGGTAGATTCCCAAAAGGGGGATTGCTGGGTGATATGATAACTCCATTCACAATTTTCTGAAGAACTTCCACACCATCTTCCATAGCAGTTATACCAATTTGCATTCCCACCAGCAGGATTCCCACCAGTAGTATGAGAGAGTTCCTTTTTTTTCACATCCTCTCCAGCACCTCTTGTTCCTTGCCTTATTGACAATAGCCATTCTAACAGGTGTGAGGTGGTTTTGATTTGCATTTCCCTGATAGCTAATGAGGTTGAGCATTTTTTCATATGTCTATTGGTCCTTTGTATTTCTTCTTGGGAATTGGACCCAGGCCACATTGTTGAGAGCGCCAAAGCCTAGCCACTATACTACCAGGGAACCCCCAATCCTCTGCCTATTTTTTAATTGGGTTGTTTGTTTTTTTTGTTAAGTTGTATTAGTTCTTTATATGTTTTAGATAGTAGACCCTTACGGGTGCATTATTTGCAAATATTTTCTCCCATTCAGTTGGCTATCTTTTTGTATTTTTTTTTTTTTTTTTTTGTATGTGGGTAGCTCCCTGGCTGGGAAACGAACCCAGGCCACAGCATTGACAGCGCCAGCACCAAAGCCTTAAGCCACTACACCATCAGGGACTCCTGGTATTTTTTTTTAAATCTATACTACTGAGAAATTCAGAACAGCTGTAGATACCACATGGATCTTTTAAAAATTCTGTGGAAAAAAAATAGGCTTCTCTTGCAATTTCTATAATCACTCAAATTGATGTTGAAGCTAGTTTGTAATAGGATTCTAGACTTAACATAATAAAATCTGCAATTAAAAAAAGGCATACAAGTTCACTAAGTTATATCAAGGCTATAACTACTAACACCTAATACAGAATGAGGAAACAGTTACCAAGAGCGGTTAGGAAGCCAGGCACAATTTAAGAAAAACTGTCGGGCTGGAAGCTTGTAAACTGTTTCACTGACCTAAAATAAGATGGAATCTATCAGTGTAGATATCCTCGGGGGACTTGACTGCAGTCCCAGATGATGAACCCTGACACATGGAAGTTGGTGTTACAGGTCTTGAGAGATTAGATGCTCCTTCATCTGGGTCTGCAACTACAAAGCCTGTGCTTGTAAGCCACAATGCTGTTGCATGGAGGATAAGTGCCCAAGAGTTGTAATAGTGTAGTTTTGCATTTTCACTAGTCTCTGCTGTGTAGAAAGCACCACCTACAAAAAAAGAGGAAGAAAACAGTTTCAGGAAGAATAGAAGATTAGATCACTCACTACATATTCTCTTTTCTCTGTTACTAGATACAGACCATTTCTATCATCCCAAAATTTAGGCCCCAACACCCTAAGAAAACTACTTTCTGAATTCCATCAACATAGATTAGTTTTGCCTGTTCTTCATGTAAATAGGAAAATAGAAAGTATGTACTTGTTTGTGACTTAATTTTTGCTTAATAATGTTTTTGGAGATTTATCCATGCTGCTCTGTTAGCAATGCTCATGGGAGTACAAATCTTGGGCCATAAATTACTTTTATTATTTTATTAGAGATTTGCAGGCTAATTCCCAAATTTTAATTTTAATCATAAAATATTTTAAAACAAGTATGTGTGTGTTTAAACAAATACTGATACCCACTTACTTACCTCCAAGATTACCACATTAACATTTTGCCTTTCTTAAATTTAAAAAAAGAACTAATACTTTGTTACACCACTAACTCTTACCCCTCTTTCTGTAACCAAGTCACTGTGAATCATTCCCAAGTATGGTTTTGTACTTTCACAACAGATGTTTGTATTTATAAATAATACATGCTAGGGGGGTTAGGGGAGGTAGAAATTGGTAAAGGGTGATCAAATATATGGTAATAGGAGACATGACTCTGGGTGTCAACATAAAATGCAATATACATATGATGCATTATAGAATTGTATATGTGAAACCCATATAATTTTATTAGCCAATGTCACCCCAATAAATTTAATAAAATTAAAAAAAGAAAATATACATGCTATTATTTTGCATTTAAGTTTACTTAGAATGTATTGTATTGTATATATTCTTATTGAACTTGCTTTTTTTCACCTGATACTGTGTTTTTGAGATTTACTTACATTGGTTTATGTATATCATTCACTTTTACTAATAAATTATGTCAATAAATCAGTTTATTTCCATTTTTATACTACTAAAAAGTACAATAAATACTCTATATACTTCTTTGTATATAATTACAATTAAAATGCTAATAAACTTAACAGGCTAATCCTAAGTCTCCTATCATAGACTAAAAAAAGAAACAGCCATTTTGGAACAGCATGAAGATTAAGAGTGGCTACCATATAAATACCCAATCCACAAATTGTGGTATTACACTGACTATAAAATTAGATTCCTAGCCCCATTTAACACACATAAATTAAATTCTAGTTGGACTAAAATCCAAAATGTAAAAAGCAAAACTGTAAAGTTTACAGGTCTTTATGATTTCAAGTAAAGAATGTAAGCGGTATTATATAAATACACAAACCCTAAATGACTGATTATATTAATTTTAAAGTTCTTCTTCCTTTTTTTTTTTTGTTTTGTGTTTTTTTTTTTGCTTTTTGGTATGTGGGTAGCTCCCTGACTGGGAATCGAACCCAGGCCGCAGCGCTGACAGCACCAGCGCAGAAGCCTTAAGCCACTACACCATCAGGGAACTCCCCCCACCTTTTTTTTTTAATGTGGGTAGTTCCCTGGCTGGGAATCGAACTCAGGCCACAGCACTGACAGCACCGAAGCCTTAGTCACTACACTATCAGGGAACTCCGATTATATTAATTTTAAAAAGGTAAAAGAAAGAATTACAGACTTGGAGAAGATTATCTATAAGACATGGAATCACAAAAGAATACTACTAAAAAGACAGAAAAGATTAACAAATTAGTAAGAAAATGATGGTATAAGTAGAAAATGGGCAAAGATTATGACTAGGTGATTTATGGAAGAAGAAACTTGAAAGAGTCCATAAATCTATAAAAAAATTCTCAATGACTTAAAACAATGAAATACTACTTCATACCCACCAGACTGGCAAAAATTAAGTATGATGACATACAATGGTGGGGAAATGTAGTGAAACAGAAACATGTTGTTTGTAGGCGCCATCAATTGTTACAATCACTGTGGAGAGCAATTTTGCAGTTATCTTGGGAGGTAAGATGTGCATGCCTCATGACTTAGTGAATCAACTTCAGGGTGTCTACCCCAAAGCAACTCTCACATGCTTATTCTATGAATGAAAATTATTCTGGGGAAAAGATTGCAGATAAACATTATTTGCTAAAGGAGAAGTGTTCAAAAGTTACTGTCACTGTAGGAATTACCCCCTTACCTTCAACAGGAAGTTGGGAGGCAAATTCTGAAGGCAAAGTTAAGAGAGCAAAATCTTGAAGTGCAGCCAGCCACAGCCTACTTAGTGTGCCCAGATCTGCGTGGACTAAGTCAAGCAGGCCATCTGATGAGTATGACCCATTTCTAACACTCTCTTCTGAACAGATAGTAGTCTTCCAAGGTTGCTTGTGGTTTTTATGTCTTTCTACAGCAATTATGTAGACCTGTTAAAAGTTAATTGGTAAATAGAAGAATTTGTACCCCTTGAAAAAGTGCTGTAATATTTTTATCTTGCTGGGGAAGCAGACTTACCTTTGAGCATACTGGGCTTGAAATGCATTGCAATACTGAAAGATATACATGTGTAAACCGCCCCCCTCCCCACACACACACATATACAACTGGGGTTGAAAGATCCAAAAGGGTTATCTTCAATGAGATACATCAGGGATAACAAACACTTGGCAAATAGGTTGCCACTCCGCACTTTTACAACCACAATGGTTATAACTAAATGATCTCAGCATTCCTCACTAAACCTAGTTATGGCTTTATAATCCATCTCAACATATGATTGGTTTCAGGTGAACCACAATAAGCTGAAGTATTGAAAATATTTTCTTTCAGTTTCCACTAAATCACTACAAAAAAGTTTACATAAATAGACTTAATATGGACTCTTTATAGGACTACAGAAGTTCAAGTATTCAACATTGTACATAATATGTACTGTACTACCCACTTCACTACCACTCTAAAATACAATAAACTCTAAAAAAAATGTAAGTTTGAGGGAAACTTAGCTGGTGGCTAAACTAAATTTATGTGAGGCTGTTTATCCAACATGTTGTGAATATTTAAACATTTTACTACAGAATACTAATTTTGTTTGATTACAGATTCCATGGTACTGCCCCAGAATTACTGGATAAATATGTGGAATATGCACTGCATTACTTTTTGATAATTCCCCAAATTCTGAATTCCAAATATTATCTAGTGCTAAGGATTTCAGATAGCAGCTTCTGGACCTCCTTTATGCAGAACCTGTTGATCAGTTATTACCTTTACTGAGGAGAGAACAGTAAACAACACTATATAAGCAGAGAATTATTTATAAAATAGGTTATAAAGATTACAGAACTTGTTTGCTCTACTAGACGCATATGTTTGAAGGCATAAAGAGTTCCAGTTTGTTTAATCTAGGCAGAACTACTTTCTAACCAAGATTTGCCAACCCTAAATTAAAAAAAAAAAAAAAAAAAAAAAAAAAAAAAAAAAAAAAAAAAAAAAAAAAAAAGATTATATAATCTTCGCGTTTTAACTAGCTCTACTGGACGAAATCCTTTCTCACATATTGATTAATTCTCTCAGCTGCAATCTGAGATGATATACCTTAATTAAGAGGGTATAGGAACCTGGATTGTCCAAGTTTGGTAATTGCTGAAGCTGAATGATGGAGGTAAGTACTTTCATTACACTATTATATCTAACTTGAACATCTGCTTGAATATTTCCATAATATAAATTAAATATATAGCATTATTCTTGATTTTAAAAGTAACTAATGAAAAGTTAAGCATTTTCCTGTAAGATTTCTTTAATCTTAAGAAAGATGACTATTACTTAATATTCAAAAGACATTCTTTTATAAAAGATCATAAAAAATTGAAGTATTATAAACTTGACAGAACATACAAGTACACCCACATTTCTAGTAATTCAAATTTTAATAAAAATTAAGTTACCATTGGCTATTATAAAGTCTCTCTGGCTCATGACTGACTCTGCTTAAAGAGACAGGTAACAGACCATAGAGAACACTTTAGAATGCCTAGCCAAAATATCAATTAACATATGAATGAATCATACGTTGAAAGTCTTTTGTTAACCTTACAGGTGGACTTAATTGTGCTTTAAAAAGTTAATTTCGGAGTTCCCTGATGGTGTAGTGGCTTAAGGCTTTGGCGTTGGCGCTGTCAGCGCTGCGGCCTGGGTTCATTTCCCAGTCAGGGAGCTACCCACATACAAAAAAGCAAAAAAAAAAAAAAAAGTTAATTTCAGTTTATGGCCCAAGATGTTTATTAACAACTTCCAAAATTTCAGCTATAAATTGAAAAGTACTAACCTCTGCCCAGGCTTTTAGCACAGCTAAGATCTCCATGGTAGAAGCACTTTCATTATATAAGTGACTTAGAGTTTCTTTTCCAGCCTGTATTTTTGTTAATGACGAAACAAGTAACTGATGAACTCTTCGGAGATCATTAAGGTCACTTACAACTCCACTTGCTATCCAGGCACTGCAAACCTGGTTTTTCAGAAAGTAAAAAGTTATATTTAAAAATTATAAATATCTCCCCTGTGAGATCAGCAGAGCTTACCAATATGTCAGGAAATCACCTTGTTATTAAGAAACCCAATGGGATGCTGCTGATAATGACACTCAAAAGCCAGCATTGGGAGTTCCCTGATGGTGTAGTGGCTTAAGGCTTCGGCGCTGGCGCTGTCAGCACTGCGGCCTGGGTTCAATTCCCAGTCAGGGAGCT